>SDEE01000290.1:0-58107 GCA_004126415.1 Candolleomyces aberdarensis
GCCAGTCGCCTTATACAGACTTTGCCGAACGTCCCAATGGGGCCGCTCGATTCGTCCGTTCGCCTTTGAGTTGTAACCAGAAATCGAAATTCCTTTGATACCATATTTCTTTCTTAGCCAGTCAACCGCTGCAATAAACGACCCGCCATTATCCGTCACAATTTGCCTAAGACAGCCCCATCTGCAGATAATATCCGAGAAGAGCCAGGCACCAATGGACGCCGCATTTTCGCGCCGCAAGGGCCTTCCTTCCATCCAGGAGGTCAGTGCACATCGCCCATGTACAATGTAGCCATGTCCATTACTAGGCGGCGTCATGTGTAGGGTATCGACATGTACGGTTTGGAAGATAGAGGGGGTTTCAGTCACCATGGGAGGGATTTTTACCAAGACTTTCTGCCTCTCCTGACAGAGATGACAAGTCTTGACATACATTTCCGCATCCCGCTCCAATTCCGGCCACCAGAAACGCTTAGATATGAAAGTCCGAGTAGCGAAATTGCCTCGATGCCCGTTCAAATCATGCGCTCCCTTTAGAATTGACATACGTCGAGCCGGCTCAATATAGAGTCTATGGTGTCCTTCCCCATCCTCACGTCTATACAGACAACCGTCCTTAGATATGAAGAACTTTGTAGCATACTGTTCAAAGCTTTTCCAATTCTTTTCTGAGATCTCACGCGGCTTCATTGCCGGCGTGGTTAGCCATGCTTGTACTAGAGGAATCCATTCGTCTAGTCCTTTACCTTTGCTCGTCCTCCAGGAATCGGGGTAGTCCTCCACTTCTGGCGCCGCGTCGTCTTCCTTTTCAGAGGCAGAGTTAAGCAGCACATCCTTAGGGAGAGACAACACCTCTCGCCGCTTCATTTCTTCCACCTTAGTAAGGAAGGAACGATAGACACAATCCTCTCGAAATGCGTCCTTGTCTTCCTCCACTCCCTGAAAGAGTAGGTGATGGATAATATCATGCGGGATTTCCTGGTAGTAACCTCCTCTTGTATCGATCTTGTCTTTGAAGTCTTCGAAGTCCAGAGGATCCTCATCCTCTTCGTATTTCTTAATATATGTTATAGGATCGGGTGGGTCACCGTCCATGAATTCTTCGAACTCGCGCCGCGGAGGGTCTCCAGGCTGTGGTAGTCGCCGTGAAAGTCCGTCTGCGGGGAACGTCTTGCCCATTACATGGCTAAGTTCAAAATGGAACTTTCTGACGTTCTCAATCCACCGGTTGATAGTCGCATTTGGTGCCGCCCCAGGGTTTTGCAACATACCCTGGACGTACTTAGCGTCYGTTTCAACAACCAGMGGCCGCGCCATAATCAAAGTGTATTCATTTTCTTTGAGCGCCCTCATGATTCCGTATAATTCCCTCTTAGGCTGAGAATAATTTGCCTCTGTATCATTGAGGGACGTGGAACCGAACTTTATATAGTGCCATTTATTCTTATCTTGTGGATCTTGTTGACTGATGTACCATCCGACTGCCATGTAGGAGGTATCAACCGAGAGACGCACAGGCGCGCCACTATGAACGTCGAGCGGCTTGAGAACGGGAGCGTTCTTAACCACGTCTTTAAGATCTGCCATCGCCTTATCTTGTTCAGGGCCCCATTCCCAAGGAACTGACTTCCGAGTGAGCTTCTGAATAGGCTCGGCTCGAGCGGCGTAGTTAGGGATGAATACCCTGAACGTGCCGACGATTCCTAAGAAAGACCTGACGTCCGAGACGTCCCGACATGGTCCCCAGCGCGTAATATCACCAACTCGGTCAGGAGTGGGTTTCCTTCCTTCATAAGAGACTAGATGCCCTACTACGGTGACTTCCGGCCTGCATAAGCAAGTCTTCTTTCCTGAGAAAGTGCCGCCGCAATATTTCATTCTTTGAATAACACGATTGACATCCTGAATGTGTTCCCAGACAAACCTTCTTATGCCCGGGTTTTCAGGTATAGTCTCGTAACCACCGCCTGGTAACTCGTACCGCGTCGCGGGTCCTTTAAGTGGAACATCGTCCACAAAGGGTTCCGTGAACTTGGGAATTTCGGGTTGCAGAATAGCAGTAACATCTTCGTGGAAAATGGGTACAGAGTTTGTCCAACCCATGGGCAATGTAACCAGTCTCATAGCACCAAACGGCGTCTGGAATGTAGTTAAATCCCGTGACCGCTCGTCTAGAATCCGTTCATCGTAGCCAACATAGAGATCCATAGTCGTGCCGCACGAACGCCCGGCAAAACGACTAGCCAATTCCTCTGTATTTGGAGGAAGTCCTGAGTGCGCAATAGTCACCGCATTGAGCGGCTCAAGACTATGCACGATTCTTAAGCTTTTACCGTCCTTTTTCAGTACGCAGAACCATCTACTGCGATACGAAGAGCTYGAGGGTTCGTAAACGCCGGCCGCTATCTTACTTCTCATCATYTCGCAAACCGGCTCGAACAAAAATGGTGGGACAGGCTTAATATTCTGGACCCATGGCTTATGAAGAACAGTCGCAATGCGGACCGGCGCGAAGAAATCCTCACGGAACTTGCCCCGCTCCGCCTCAGTCCAGGCAAAAGCAGCATTCTGCTCAGCCATAAGATGATGCATAAGTTTCCTTTCTTCAGATGTCCAAAATCCAGGGTGAGCCTTATCAAAGTCCTCTTTTCTTTCTTGGGTATACCTTCCTTTAGGTGTAAATTCGGGCGGCGCGGTGGAGAGCTTAGGCATGCCTGCTAGAGGGTCTCCTGTGATATTCCGTACAATGCGAAATTCTTCAGGGAGGGTACCATAGACGGGTCTAACCTTTTTATCGACCGGCTTATATTTCTTGCCGGTCGAAACTCCTTTCACCTTAGCCTCCTGAGCCTTTGGGTTTCCAGATACTTGTCCTTGTGTGAATGATTCTTGCATACAGTGGAGGTACTGCTCGAATACCTCCCGGTCCTTTTGATCTATTCCTGGTTCATATAGTGCTTTTTGTAAATATACGATTTTCTTTTCTTCTTCAGTGAATGAGCGCCCATCTTATGGTGCGGCGGTTGCTACTATCCTAGGAATGCCATCCTCCGACATTTCCAGAATGACCGCAATTTCCTCTCCTTGAAACAAATTCAAATCCTCGAGGTTCGAAAAGAAGTGTTCAACTCATCCCGATACAGTTCAGGGATCTCACCCCGCGGGAAAGAGGGAACAACAACCCTTCGTCCTGAGTTCGGATCTGCGAGTGTCATCGTATGAGAACCATCTAGATGGTTATGAGACTGAGCACTCATGACCGAGAGGAACGGCCGTCCAAGTAAAATTTTGTACGCCGCGTCACGAACAATGTGTAGCTGTACATAAGCCGTAACACCGTCTCCACATTGAATAGGCACATTCCTTGCCAATCCAAGCGTCCTTGCTGTTGTGCGGTTCGAAGACTGGAGGCCTATGGTTAGGTCAGGATCCCAGGATATACCCAGGGTCCGTGCCGCCGCCTCACTCGCCGAACACACTTGAGATCCTTCATCGAAAATGCTTTCTTCGCGCCGCGCGTGATTTATGATAGGAAAGAAGACGCGAATCTTCTCAGATTCGGAAGCTGTCACCATGCCTTTGACCTCAGCCCTACTGTGTTCAGCAAGAAAGACCTCAACCGCATCGGGTATAATAAGGCCACCAGCCGGGACTTCCCCCGAGCCGTCCGACTCATAACACATGGGAACCGGTAAGTCTTGTAACAGGACTTCCACCATCTCCTCAGTAATTTTCTCTTCTTCCTCAGGTACATCTTCTACCGTAGCCCTTTGTGATAGGGGGGGAGCAAGCTGCTCCTCCGCCTTGGGACTCGCGGCGTCAACCTGAGAGTAGATTTCCGCGAGAACATTGAGATAGCTGAGAGAATCTTGACCGAGATCGGCCATGGTATCTTCTAACTCTTGCAAAAGAGCTCCTTTGAGTTCCTCTGCCGTGCCAGACTTGGAGCGGTCCCACTTGCCCTTCTTGAGCAAGTCAATCGCTTCCTGCCGCGCGAGAGGAGAAACCATAGCGAGGTCTTCTAGCTTCATGGGATGAGGTACGGAGAGAATCTCCTTGATAATTCCCATTATAAGCTCTTTCCTTGCTTGTTTGAGTGCCTGCGCACTCCGACCAGCGGGCACTTCAGCCGGCGTCTTTTCCGGCGCCAATTTCCTTCCACCTTGAATAGGTTTCGTTCTTAGAGGTGGAACCTGTACATACGGCATCAATTTCCGAGTAGGTTCCACCACTTCCAGTCCGCTTGGTTCCAACATATTTTTATCTTTTTGTATAGGTATAGTGTCGTTGACCTTGCTAATACGGCCCTCCAGAGAGTCACCCCGGTTCTTGTCAACGTTTCGTGTAGAGACCGGGGCGCGTCCTTTTGCTGGGCCTCTCAAAAATCCTCTTGATTGCCGCTTGCCGCCGCTCGACGAGTTTGGAGCTGGAATTGCTCTACATTGTCAAAGCGTTTGGACAATTTGCACAACTGTTCGAGGACCTCGCGAGTAGAAACTTCCTTAGGAGGTTCAATCTTTGGCGCCGCAGGTTGGGCCGGCCTGAGCTGCTGAGAGATTCGGTTAAGGAACGCATTTTGTTCCTTCTTCATCTGCTCCATTGACTGTTGAAGGACAGAGTGAGTGACAGGCTCGTCGTGGTGTTGATAAAACACATCGAATGCCTCGGCCTCTAACTCGTCGTATTCTTCCAATAAGTTCAAATCAGCTTGAGTGGGTCCTTTCCACATAGCATCAACCCTGGCCTTCATAGTAGTACCTTCTGGCACCTCGCGAGCAAGAACGTTTCCTTTACAGAATATAGTGTTCCCTCTTTGAGTGATCCTTCCATTTTCAATTCCTTGCCTTACTTCTGGACATTGTGAAATAGTATGAGTGTTCTGGCCGCAATACCAGCAGCTGAATGAAGCTCCTGCCGGGCGAGTGTACATGCCGGGCCGCTGTCCTACCGCTTGGTTAGAAGGACGGTAAGGAGCCTGAGCCGGAGCTGGCGCCGTGCGAGCGGTAGTCGTGAAGGTATCAAATTGAGTTGTCAGGAGGGACATGGACTTCTCTACTCGATCAAGAGTAGTGTAAACCTTTGCCATTTCCTCCGTCATAGACTCCTGCTTAATCTTAAGGTCTTTGAGACCGGCCGATTCAGCTCGATCGCTGAGGCCGCTCGAAGTAACATTCCGAGCATAGTCAGCTTCTTCTTCAACGTAGGCAAGTGAACCAAACGGTGATGAGATCGGTGCTGCCGAGCTCGAAACACAACACACCAAACAACACACACAACCTAAGTCACAGGCAGTGCGAAGCGAAGCATCGTGAGAGTAAGGCCGCACGAAGTCAAGTGCGAGTAAGTGGGGGTTATAGAGTGAATTAAGAATACTTGGTATCCGAGTTCTCTCTTATTAAACTTCCACAAAATACTAAGGTACCCTGATGTACACCTAGCTAGAGTTCCAAGTCTCAAAGTAGTCACTCCTTATGACTGGTTGAGTTCCTAAGTTCCAAGTTGCAAGATAGTTCACACCGAGTGAAATATTGAGCAGAAAAACTGATAGATTCGCAGATAAACGCAAAGTAAGATAAAAACAACAATGATACGATGATGCCGTACTCGAGAGTAGCTACCGTGTATATATACTATCTCGAGCCGTGTAAAAATAGACAAACGGATACATGTGATAGATAAGCAAGTTTTAAAATAGAGAGAGTCCAAGCAATAGATAGAAAAAACAGAACCGGGTATTGGTAGAGGCCGTGCCAAGACTGTAGCCGCGCGAGTCAGACGCGCGCTTAGAGGCCAACTTTAGATCACCGTTTCCTTTTTGGTGATGCCGCGTGAGATGCCGACGGATGATCGAGGGTGGACGGGTATCCTTTCTCCACATTCCCTTCCCTCGTAGTCATGCCTAAGCCACTCGGATATGTGCCGTGTCCTTATCGTGAGTCCCTGGTTCCGTTATCCCGATGCCAACGGCCGGTCTGGTCATTTCTCTTGACTCAGGACTCAAGCCGCGTTGGTTCCTCGCGCCGCGTCGGAGTTTGACACTCTAGCCGCGCCATCAACTGTGGACTTCGTCGTTTCGAAAGTCCCACTCAAGCCGCTCTAGCACTTGTACTCGATGAATGTGAAGCCGCCTGATCTCAGAACTCCCGGTTAGTGCCGCCTGAGAGTCCCGACAGTTGCGTGTAAGGGTATATGACTTTCCGAAGCCGCTTCAGTCGAGCCGCCTGTCTTTTAGCACGGCGTCAACTAATGTAGCTCATCTGGTCAGGGTATGATACAACTGGGGCGGTTTCAAGTTGACAGCCTCGAGCCGCTTCAACTCTCGTGTCCCTAGAGCCGTAGTACTAACTCTTTTCCTTCTTACTCCTTGGACCTTGTCAATAGCATAGTTATTCTTAACCGAAGAGACTCAGACCGCGTCACTATTGCCGTTTATTATCGCGAAAAGTGAACTTATATTCGCTAAAACTGACGCGGTCGTATCACCGCGCTCGAAATAAATCATGGATGGCTGCCTGTGTTGCCATTCAGGTATTCCACAGCAAGAAGGAACACAAGAAGATTGACATCAAAATTCCCGAAGAGATCCAAGACATTTATTCTGATATTCTTCTGGCAGCACGCACTTGTGTTGAGGTGTTTGCCACTCGAGGTTAAGACAAGCTAGTGACCCTGCCATGGGAACTTCGGGAGTACGAACAATCCCTCTCAAAGATGCAAAACGGTTTCAATGTAATGGCAGAGGCGGCAGTAGCGGCGAAATTCCCTCCATCAAGCAACACCGGCCGCCTCGAAACCCGGCCGTTCATTGTTGTGGACAAAGCCGGTGAGATAGGCCTATGGCATTTGCCCTCCGTAATCTCTAGCCGTCTCCAACGCCTGGTGGAGGCGGCCACACGCCAACTGCACCAAAGGGCCCCTACGTTATTCAAAGTTGGGAATGGCCCTGCAACCCGGTGTGACCCTGCCCTGTTCCAAACATCGGCGGCCAATGTGTGGGGGCATGGAACAGCCTGTTTATGCTACTGCTGGTTCCAGCAAGCACACGATGTAAGGGTTGGCTTCCAAACACCGGCTACCTGGCATGTCTGATGTTTGACAGTCCCTCCCAGAAGAAAACCCCGGCCCGTCCCGCAGCTGCCTTAAACACCGGCAGGCAATATTGGAATACCTCGACAACATAACACCGGCCATGTGCATTATGGCAGCACTCTTGCGGATTATCAACCCTGCCCAATTTTCCCAATGCTTCCGACTCTCAAAAGGGATTGCATATCTCCCTGTAAATCATCGGCAGGACATGCTGGACCTTTTGGAGTTTTGGTCTTCCCCTTTTCACTGCATGCAGCTCATTGTCAACCGAGAGACGCTTGATCACAGAGACACTCGAGGGTGGACACTTGGGTATGACCTCCTAGCGACCTTTGGAAATTACAACAATGGGGTCTTATCTCTCCCAACCATAGGACTCGAATGCGCATACAATCCAGGCAYGGTTACCGGACTTATGGGCAAAATCTTCATCCATGGTGTTAGACCAGTCAACGGTGAACGATTCTGCTTTGCACAATTTGTTCGGCCGGGTTTATTTGCGCGCGCCCTCCCAGGGAAGTCTCCACCATCGCCGCCTTCCCTCTCGCTTTTCGAAAACGCCGGGGATTTCACCGGGAATTTCCATTGGGAGAGGTATGGAGCGACATGCAGCACCTATACTTTCACGCCGATGAGCGTCACCCATATATAGTAATTGTCGGAACACGTGCGTGGGAGTCGGGGCCCAACTAGGAAAATGAAAATTTTTGTCTCCAAAAGCTTGTTTGAGCTCCTTCTTCTCCTACCCACCTTCCTCATATCCAATCTTTGCATCATGGCATCCAATCGGCTGACACGCGTAAAACTAACTTGTCTCACCGCACTGCAAATATGGGACACCGAACTTGGCCCCACAAGCGCCACTGAGGCAATCAGCAGTGACGTTACCATTCCGATACAAATAGAAGACCTCCTGGCAGACATCATTCAGGCAGTCCGGGCATGCCTAACCGCTTTTAGAAACCAAGGTACGGCTACTTTTGGATACCCCGGCTGCCGGACTAACTAGTCTTAGTGCCGCTCGGGATTGACTCCATCGAGGAAATCATTCAAAGCAGGGGAGAAGTTGGCTCATGCTTGGGTCGCGGCGTCACTGGCCGGCCTTTTGTGGTCGTGGATCAAGAAGATCGATTGGTCACATGGAATATCCCCGGTGCAATTTCTCCCCGCTTGCAAAAGATTGCAGAAACCGCGGTGGCAACCCTCCTCGCCGAGGTTCCAGACTTCTTGAGCGACCCAGGAGCATTTGGCGACGCCGAGTATCCCTGCTCCTCGAAATATCCTCCGGGAATGGCACGCCTCTCGCCGTGTTGTTTCACAAATCCAACGCAATCAGCAAGTGTCGTCCCTCGATACCTTTCGCCCACACTAACCTCCATATTAGAAACCCGGCCCTACAAGGGTGTGCAGACACCACCCTGCCGCAGTCAAAACCTTTTTCGAAAAAATCGAACCTTTGTTCTGCATCCTCTCCGCAATCGATCATATCCTGCTCCCTCATCAATACCAACAGATGGAACGAGTCCGGCGGCGACTCTCCACAGCAGAGGTGGAAGATGCAGACTTGGTGAACGATTTATCGCCCCCATTTTGCCTCCCATTCCCAATCCTCCAGCTCCTGTCCAACTATTCTCGCCCTACAGAACCGTATAAGCCAATAAGTCGGCAGCAAGATTGGGTAGTGCATGCACAATTCGGGGATTTTGCACCGGGGATGGTAGAGCTGCCTGGCTGCCCTCACACCGGTGTTTGCGAGCCAGGCACTGTGACTGCTGTCATGGCGCGGTATATTCCCCATGGTTTCCCACCTGTTGCCGGGGAACGGTTCATCCTGACACAGTCATTCTCTAATCCCCTCGTCCATTATGTTGGCCTTCCTGACCTACCAGTTGGAGCCTCTGCCTCTCTCAAGAACGTTGTCGCTGCCGCCTCAACAGAGGACCACAACATCCGTGCACTGAACGACCTGGTTGACTGCCGAGTTTACGAGTGGAAGCCATCCCGAATCCAGGAACACTTTTGTGCTTGCTGCTGGGAGGTTCCGACTTCAAAACACGTTCGTTACAACCAACCTTGAGCGGGATACTTTAGATACGCATCATCAAAACCTCAGTGGAATGGATCATGCCTGGATTGTAGTTTTGTACACAAGTTAGGATTTATCTACAAACCCCGGTAATAATATAGTATACAAACCCCGGTAACTGCATTTATCTTTGGCTGCGAGAACCCTGCCTGACAAATAGACTGATTTCAGCGATGCCGGATAAGTAGACCAGATTTTATGAGGCTGAATACCTCCCAGGTGTATTGGCGAACAAGTCAACCCCGGTAGCCTGTGACCATACTTTCCACCGTTCATATTCCTGGGTTGTGAGAACCCCGGCCGAAATCAGTGACCTATAATTTTCACTTCTCGCGCAAAAAACAAAACATAGGCTGATTGCCTTGCACCCTGGATAGTTACGAATGATACCGAAAACCCCGGTTACCGGAGATCATACTTCCCTCTGCTTGCAATGGTGAGAATGATGCGAGGTGGTGGCTGTGTAACATTCAGTTTTGGAATCTCGAGGCTTCAAAGTTTCATTCTTCACCACCATCATGTCAGACATTTCCTCTTCCAATGTCTCCGATTACGAGGACGAATACTTGCAAATGTGGACATGCTACATGTCCAGCAGGCTTAGAGCTGCCGTCATGATGGGCTGCAAATCGAGTCCCATCCATCCAGAATTCCTCTCATACCTCTAGCACGAAGTAGTGAGTTATACCTGCATCTATTTCATTTCATTTCATTTGCCGAGACTCAACCCCAAAAAGGGATTAGCGGTCGCCGTGACTTTAGCTTGCACCGCCTGCTACTCACACACGCGGATCCCCTTCAATATGCAACGCTTATTTGCAACAATCCCCGGCCTCCATGTCCTGACCCCGGAAATCATGGGCTCACTGGTTAACCACACCTATGATCAAGACAATCTTTTGTTGGATTACAAGGAACCGTAGTGGTGGGGCCTCTGCAAAATCGGACCTGTGCCCCGGCGTTTGGAAACCCTGATTGATTGTTTCAATGCATTTCGGGAAGACGGATGCCAAATGGTTGGGGAGATAAAGCTTATCGAGCCGCAGCCGCCTTTGGATCTTGCAGAGGCCAGAGAACTACTGTGTCGCTTGCAGATGGAGACTCGCAAGTTAGCAAACCACCGCGTCGTTGCCTTGGAGATGCTCAAGGAGGATCTCGAGGAAGCTGGATGCAAGGTTCCACTGAAAGCACCGACCAAAATTATACATGAAGCCCGGCAGCGGATTGGCGGTCCACCGAAGAAACCCACCCTGTGGGAGCTCGCTCAAAGATTTGCGCAAACATTTGGGGGACTGGCCGTAGGTGGTACAGGTTAAATTTTACATGTAGCCGACCGGAGATGGTACAAGAGGTTAAATTTTACATGTATAATTCCAACGACATGTGCTTTTGGAAGGGTGAAATTGTGGAATCTAATGAACCGCCCAAGGCATGGTCAAACCCCGGCTACTGGATCTCATCAAAGTAACGGCTTCTGGATTGATCGACCGCTGCATGTTGACAGTGCGGCTGCAGGATCCAGGAAGCACCGGGGTTGACCCACCRAGGTTTCCTCACTACGCCGGGGTTCTGCAAGTGCGATACGGCAGGTTGACGGTGCGGCTGCAGGATGCCTGCAACTTGTGATACGGCAGGTTGACGGTGCGGCTGCAGGATGCCTGCAACTGCGATACGGAAGGTTGACAGTGCGGCGGCAGGATCCAGGAAGCACCGGGGTTGACCCACCGAGGTTTCCTCACTACGCCGGGGTTTGACCCAAAACGTTCAAATCTAATGCATGCCGGTGTGGTACCCAACTGTGCTCGCCGGGGTCTTGGTTTTGGTTTGAATTTTATAGCTTACAATTCAAAGGCTTCGGGGTTCATTTTTCACGCTGCTGGGCTCCAGGTTTAGCTGCCTAATGTTCAAAAGCTCAAACGGTCCATCCTGGTTCAACAACGGTAATTCACCACCGGGGCTTTAACGATTCAGTTAATGTTATCAAACATCTATCCTAGCTCAACACCGGTGGCTCAGAAACGTCCATCCTGGTCTAACGGTAACTCCCCACCGGGGTTCTAGCGATTCAGCTAATATAATTAAATGCTCGACAAGTCTATCCTAGCTCAAACCCGGTGGCTCAAGGCCGGGGTTTGATTCCAAAAGGTCTAGCTAGTATTCAAACGCTCAGAAACGTCCCTCATCTTACAGCGGTAATCCACCACCCGGGTTTTAACGATATAGCTATCAAATGCTCAGAACGTCTATCCTAGCTTAACACCGGTGGCTCATGACCGGGGTTTGCGGGTTATTATTTTAAAAGGTTTATCTACAAGCACCAGTGATTCTGGCATGCCCTACCGTTGTCGCAAAACACCGGCAGGACAATCGGAGGAAGTTGAGATCCTCGTTAAGCATAACATCTGCTGCTAGCAGCCGCACCGTCTAAATGGCCCAATTTCATTGCAGCCGCATTTTCAATGTCCCAATAGACAAGCAGCAGCCGCATTGTTTAGACGACCAATGATTTTAACCTTGCATGCAGCAGCCGCGCTGTCTAAATAGACTACCAATCTGGCAGATGTAGTTGCGGCCGCACCCTCAAGACGACCCAAGAATACGATTGACCGATCAGCAGCCGCACTGTTTAGATGGCCTATGAATTTAATGCTACAGCCAGCAGCCGCACTGTCTACCAAGTCGTAAATTTCAGAGCACGGCTGCAGCCGCATCGTCTAATGCAATAGTCACATTGGTTGTTCAAGCGGCTGCTCTGTGTATTTGTTTGCTTCTTTTCGGTGTACCTGATGCAGCCGCTTTGCTTAGTTGCCCTCATCATAATGCGCATTGCAGCTGCAGTGTCAAATCAGCAATCACTTTGATGGTGTAAACACCAGCTGCTAAATATACTTGACCCTGCAAATACTTGCAACATCGGCGGCCTCTGTGTCTACCGGGCTTTTTTACACTCAGAGTCACCAAGGGCCTCTTCGTTTACAAAACCAAAAGTCAATTGCAAAATGATGCGGCTGCTTCGTATATTCTCACAAAAAACCCGGCAGCCTGATGGTCTACACCCCTTCCGAGCTGAAGGCTGCCCTTTGATGCTACCGGGATTTTGGCCGATTAGTGGCTACTGCACCTGGGAGAACCCCGGAGGCCCGTCTGTCAGACACATACAAGACAAGCCCGGCAGCCGCTGTGTAATATAAAGGGTTCTCATTTCCTGCAGCCCCTGGGGCTAGACTGTTAAACACAGGACTTAAGCAATGTGGGTTGGTATGTATAGTATGGGTGCAACGGACTATGAGCCCTGCCAGAATAGGGTGTCATTCAACAATTTTGACCCCAAGGAGGAGGACACTCTTGCTAAAAGGTGCCACCTCTTGGACTCAACATACCGCCGGGCAATGACCAAGCAAGACGCCGTGTGTGTTGGAAAAGACTGCTCTGTTCCAAAGCACGCGGCACACCAAGCCACAGCGTCATAATGAACAGGGCAGGGCACAAGCCCACTGTTTCGAGCCCACTGTTTTGAGGTGGGTTATAGGCCGGGTACTCTCCGCATGTGCAGAACTTTTCGCGATATAGTCTGCGGTCGTTCGGGCAACTATGCTCAAGGGATGCGAATGTATCATCATCTTCACCGACTCGATGGCTGTAGCTAGAAGGTCAGTGGATCTGTCTGTCCACACTGGGCAGGCGTACTCCCTTGCTGTGTGCAAGGCTCTCAGCGAATGGTTCTCCGGAGGAGGAGACCGCTCACTGGAATTCATTGGCACCCTCTCAAAACTCGAGTGGGGCATCCACCACCAGGCTCACCTAGCCTCGCGCAGCCTCCCCCCCATACCGGCAGGCAGGAGACCTGCTACATCGCCGGATAGTGTGCATAAGCACATCACCCAAACCGCACTTGACTCTTGGGCGACGAGGTACCAAGACAATGAGTACCGCGGCTCCCAGTTCCTCGTGATGCACAAGACGAAGGGGAACATTATCGCACCCATGTACGCCAATGGAGGCTCGTGGCTGAAGTTGGTGGGAGAGGACACCAGGCTATGCACGCGTATGTGCAGGGCAATCCTCAACCATGCACCCATTGGCGAATACTATCGTCGGTTCAACATCCAGGAGGATTACTCATGCACGCATGGAGCTGAAAGGCAAACACGCGAGCATATATTCACCAGGTGTCCTGATCTGAACACCAGAAGACGCACACCGAAGCTCCTAAATGAGCTCCTTGGCTTTCTTCAACAGAACCCCACCGCATTCGGGTTCTGTTCCGCCCCTGAGGGCATTGGGTGACAGTCGGGGCCGGGCCTAAGGCCTGCGCCCTTGGACTGAATCCTCGGGCCGGCTGTGCATGGGGCCGAGAAGGGGGGCAGGCACCGTAAGGCTTAGGTTGAGAAAGACCTGCCAGGAGTCTCTCCTGTAAGGTACCAGTGTATGGCAGGAATGGGGTAAGAGACTAGGGGTGCGGAGCAAGGGGCCTCTGAGTGCCTCGTTTCTCACTCTGCTTGCACCCGCCGACCTGAGCAGCAACTGCATACCTGGGAGCCGGCCAGGGCTTTGGCCTGGGTGGCTCACATGTCTCGTGTAGTGACTGCATCAAGTCCACATTAGAGTGTAGTAAATGCTGTTGTATATAGATAGCCGACTGGCCTGCTGTTGTGCCCCGGAATATAAATAAGACTTCNAAAAAAAAAATTGGTCTTCCTGCAATTGTTCTTGTAGAATTTTAATTTATTGTGCATGACAAAAACAATTCTGAATGGCTGTCCATTCACAATTGGGTAACTGGCAAGCATGACTTTCTCACCTTCATTGGTGTAAAGAATAAATCTCTTCCTGTAATCCTTCCAGCATACTATAAACATCTTCCAATATTGCACAACATCCTCCCTTTCATGCCCATCAATATACATTCTATTCTTTTTTTGAGCATAGTGCCAGCTGGTCAAGCCATTAACAAGCACTCTGGACAGAAACCAGAAAGCACCAGATCTGAGAATTCCAACTCAGCGAGTCAGACAAGTCGGACTTGGCATTTGCTGGCTGACCTCAAAGCCTTGGATAAGGAGCTCACGTCTATGGTCCTCATCCGTGCTCTCCCCTACAAGTACAGCCACTTCGTCTCATCGTTCCTACCCATGGACAAGCTTGACAAGGACACAGTTCAACAAGCATTCCTCACAGAGGAGATTCAGTGCTGTTGTCATGCTGCTGATGCTGTTTCTGTTGCTGCTATGGCCACCGCTTCTGCCCCGCTTCAATGTGACTTCTGTTCCCATCCTGGTCACGTGCAATCAACTTGCCACACCTTTGCCTGCGCTCAGGAGAACGCTCAACAAGCAGGCCCCATTAGGAGGGACCTGGAAGCAACGCCAGGGCACCAAGAAGGCTCAAGAGACCACTGCCAGCATCCCAGCTGCAGAGTTCGCAGGCAATGCAAGTGCTGTTTTGGATCTCTGTGATCCTTCTTCCCTTATCCAACCCCACACTGACTTCTGTTGGAATGCAGATGCAGGCTGCACTTCAACAATGATGCCTCACCACTACTGGATGCGCAACTACCGCCCATACTGTGTTCCTGTCGAGTTAGCAGATGGAAGTTTCATTCATTCAGCTGGAATTGGGTCTGTGGTCATTGACCCGGTGATTGGGGGGAAGTCGGTGTGCTCTGTGGAGCTTACAGGTGTTTTACATGTTCCCCAGCTTTGTAGCAACCTCCTATCTTGTCTATACCTTACACAGTGGTGCGGTTTCAAAACTCATGTTGATTCTATCTTCATGCACTTCATGTGTAACTCAGTGACACTTTTCCAAGCTTGAATCACACCCAACAATGCTGCCTACATTGACAGGACAACTATACCTGCTTCAGAAACTGCCTGCGCAATCACAACACGCCCACTCGACCTCCAGCTGTGGCATGAACACCTTTGTCACTACAACTCAGCAGACATCCAGAAGCTCATCTCAAATGGTCTAGCCACTGGCATTACCCTCTTGTCATCTGTCAAGCGCAATCCCATTTGCAAGCCATGCCTCACTGAGAAGATGCACTCTTCTCCCTTCCCTTCTACTGGCCATTGCGCGTCTGCCCCACTTGACCTCATCCACAGCGACCTCTGCGGCCTTCTTTCAGTTTCTACACTGGAAGGATACCACTATTGGTGTGTGTTCATTGACGACCATACACGCTACCGGGTTGTGGTGCTCCTTAAAAGGAAGAGCAACACATTCAATGCATTCAAGCGGTTCAAAGTGCTTGCTGAGAACCAGTTGGGTTGGAAGATCAAGGCTTTACATGATGGCAAAGGCAGGGAGTACATATCCAAGGAGTTCAACAGCTTCTGCAATGATTCAGGGATTGTTATGCCGCTGATCCTCGGAGAGCGTCTAGGTCAAGATTAAATCAGATCTGATTATCCGGTAGAATGGTTGCAGAAAAAGAGGATGATGTTGTCGGAAAAACTGCAGATAAACACAATTGGTTTGGTTGATTCCGCACTTGAAGTGTTCGAGTGAATAGGAATAGGTTGAAGAAGCTGCTGTTCCACCAGAGAGCGTTGACGAGTGGTTGAGTGAAGTTGACGTTGATGAGCATGTTGGATTTGGAGAAGTCGGTGTGGCAAGGTTTTTGTTTGAAGATAAGTCTGCTGCAAACGAATTCTGGGTTATTGGAATCAGGTCGTTGATGAAGTGAGACAACAAGCATTCAAACTCTTGGTTTGGATGCGAAGATTTGAAGTACTCCTGTGTCCTTATCGAAGTTCTCTTGGATGTCTTCAAAGGTTCTTTCGGTGTAGTCTTCTAGGTAGTTAGCAATCTTGTCGAGTTCCGAACATTCAATAGTGAGACTTCGGTTGAGGAGGAAGTTGATCCGCTTCCGGGGTTTACGATTGTAGAGGGCAAAGTGGATTGAGAAAGAGTTATTGACGAGGGGTCGGATCTGATAAGTGAATACTAGCATTCGCTAGCGAGGATACTTGGCTTAGAGAAACGGTAGATTCTTAAGAACAAGCTAAAGAACTATAGTACATTGAAAGAGCCTTATATACTACTAAGTCCGTAATAGTCCAATACGAGTAGCTGTGTGGTATCAAAGCACAGCTACTATGAAACAATCCGTAAATAACAGTAAAAGGTAAGTAGCTGTGCGATATCAAAGCGCAGCTACTATGAAACACTTGGTCCATCATACTAATACAGGAAAAAGGAGAAAAAAAAGATCTGTACTACGTTAGCTACTGAGCTCGTACTAGTACATTACATAGCCATAGTCCAGAGTCAGAGTCCCGAGTCATAACAGGGATTCTATGTTAGATTATGCTCCTCTGCTGGTCTAATGGCTCTTGGCCTCTGCCTGCCAACACTCTTGTAAGCCACAACCAGTGTTCACTATATGCCACTATCTGTGCAAGAGTTGTCTAAGGCATGTCTTAGCTTAGCTTGGATACACTTCCAAGTTAGCAGTTTGACCCTACAAGACTGGATAGAAGGGCTACTCAATAAATACAAAGACAGCACAATACATTGTCAAACTTTGTGCTTTGTACTGCGCCACAGAGCTCAATGCTGTGTCCAGTTGGAACCAGGTACTGAGCCCCTTTTTCACATAAAGGCTGACAATCAGCGTACCAACTTTGCCAACTGCCCACTATGCCCCAATTCCGGGTAAGTTCAATCCCTGTGACTTGACTCCAATCACACCAATAAGTTTGCAGATTGATGATGCCTCCAAAGTCTTTTATCATCTATGATCCACAGAGCTTAATGTTCTGAGCTTGAACAACAATGGTATAATGCTTGCAGGAAGTAAGTGCCAACATTACTGCTATCTGAAATTTGCTCACCTTTTCTTTTAGTGCATGACAGATCGGTTTTACTTTGGGAACTCTTTGAAGAGCAAATACTGTTGTCCATTCAATTTCAGCACACCGTAACAGCCAGCATATGGCTCACTTGTCCTGATGATACAGTCTCTGGTTTTGCTGTCAGTTGCTCCAGCAGCAAATTCTATCTCTATGGTCAGAAAAGGGTTAGTCTATCTTTTTTTCAAAGATATCTGGAATTCACACTTCACAGAACAGCTGGGACAGGGCATTTTGAATATTCTGGTGCCAAGGAAGGGGGTTTGCCTGGCACCCCAATACCAGACACCTTGCTATTGGCACCACCTCTGAAGCCAAGGTATTTGAGGTCAATAAATAAAGTGTATCAATTCCCCTTGTTTTTGCAGTCCTACTCACAGGCCTTTCATGTTTATAGCCCATGCCAAGTTATTGGATTTCACTTCCCCCAAGACCTGCCACTGTTTGTTTCATTGTGTTCATACAGCTCTGCCCGGGCCCCTGGAGACCATGAATCACCTGATCGACAGACCCTGCTTGCATGCAAATTGGGTGGAGAACTCAAACTCGTGTTGGACTGCACTTGTCAGAATGAATGAAAATTTGAAAATTGCTAGTCCGCTGATACGCCGCCTGCGTAAATACCCTATAAAATTCGCCAATATGATCATTAAGTTTGCGAACCGGCTTAGATAAATATAAAGATCTTCTGGAAGGAAGAGAAACATAAGAGTTGGAGTATCCCTAACTGCCAACTAAGCAGACTGCCTAAGAGAATACAATACAGTTGAGTAAGACGGTTCAGCAACGGTACTTTAAGGTTCACAAAGGCCTCGCGAACATATCTGAAACAACTAAGATAATAATTGACACTTAACTGGTATGCATGACCTGGCAAGGTACGGTACCAGAGGGAGTTGTGCACTATAAGGGAATTTGCCCTGATGTTCGCTAAGCAGAAGTCTATGTGTAGTAGCTGGTGGCTTTGAGAACTTGATGGGCAATCCGCTAAGTCAACAGATGTTGGCCTTGCCCGATTCAGAAGGTAATGGACTTAGCGATCAGCCTTGAGAAGCTCGACCAAAGTTTGCGAACCTAGACAGAAGACCAGAATGAGAGAATAATAATAATGTGGTCATTACTCCAAGGTTTAGTCAGCCCGTCCAAAGCCAAGAGGGATAGCAAGTTGGTAGGAGAGTAGAGCAGTGTGGCTTGGTGGAGCCAAGCAACCAAAACACGGATCAATTGACCAGAATAGGTTTGTGAACGGAAGGACTTGTTCTCCAGGAGCAATCTATTGTAGTTGACCATGCGGACTTGATAACAGCCGCGTCTAGAACAGATTCTCAAACGGTCTGGGCTAGGTCTTGAGGTTCAAGACTCAACTCTCAGCTTTCTATATATGTGATTGTTTCCTTTATCTCTCTCAGTCTCTGTCATCTATTTGTTTCTCTCTCCTTTTGCCAAACAGTAATAATCTATATAAGCTTCAGTATTTGTCCAGAATTGATACAGCGGTAGCTAGTGTGTGTATTTCGCTTTGGGACAGTTGTTCCTGGAATCTATGAGAGCCTTCAGTTATCTTTCAAGAGAGTGTTTAAGTTTGCAAACACTGTGGTTTTTGATGTGTTTGTTCAAAGAGCACATTTTTAGCAAACCAAATGCAAGGGTTGACATTGTCCTCAATCTGCAATTCAAATGTTTAGGCTAGATAAATTCAAATTTCCATTGCATGTGTCTGGCCTCCTTCTGCCAGTACTAAACTTTGCTCAATATGTGTCCAATGTAGACACATTCAACACAAACTGTAAACAAATCCATTCTTTGCACCTGATTTGCTTAATATGTGATTATTGAACAAACTCATAAAAAACTGCAGTTAAAGTCAAAGAATTGTGTCACTTGCATATTTGCTTACAGCAATTTGCAAAAATGATGGCACTTGCTGCGCTCAATGTAAACAGTTCTAAATAATAAATAATTCCAGTGCAGTGAGCTCGCGATGGTTGATTCCGTTCTTCCACCATCTATTTCATCCACCAGCTTGGTGATGGTGTATCGCAAAATATCTCCTGACCTCAAGCTTGCCACTATCAAGCTCTATGAAGGAAACCATCTGCCTTTGGATGACATCTGCGACTGCCTTGGCATCAGCAGGAGAACACTGTTCCATGCATACAAGCTCTGGCGGGAAACCGGCTCTGTTACTCGTGCTCCAACTGGTCTACGTGGCCGCCCACGCTCGCTTCACCATGAGGACATTGCCTACCTTCTCCAAGTGGTCAAGCACCACCCAGATTGGTTCCTCGATGAAATGCTATATCTGCTACAAACAAACTGTTTCATCTGAGTCCACTTCTCAACCATCTGCCGTACCTTGGAACGAGCTGGGATATCATCAAAGAAGTTGAAGAAGATTGCGACCGAGAGGGATGAAGGGAAGAGGGCTGACTTTATCAGACACATGGCTGAGTATAGTCCTGAGCAGCTTGGTTTCATGGACAAGGTGTCAAAGGATGAAAGGACAAGCTTTCGTAGATCTGGGAGGGCAAGGAAGGGCGCTAGGGCTGTTAGAAAGGGTGTTTTTGTTCATGGCCGTCGCTTCTCTGCTGAAGGGCTCCTTACTTTGGATGGAATGGTCAGCAACACCGTTGTAGAAGGCTCATTTACGAAGAAATCATTCCTGGATTATTTCGAGCACTCAGTTCTCCCCCTTTGCACTCCATTCCCCGGTCCTTTGAGTGTTTTGGTCATGGATAATGCTCAGATTCATCATGGTGACAGAATTCTTGAGCTGGCCGAGGAACATGGTGTACGGGTTGAATACCTACCCCCCTATTCTCCGGATCTCAATCCTATCGAGGAGGTGTTCTCAAAGATCAAGTCATTTATTCGACGGCACTCAACTCTATTGGCAACAGAAGAGAACGGGATGATGTATGAACTGATGCAGATAATGGACATTGTAACAGGTGATGATGCGCTCGGATACTTTATGCATGCAGGGTATTGCTAGTCTGTGCGTAGCCGAAAATGCAACTACTGGCCACTGACCCAGCTTTCCACTGCCTCTTGTATTTCTGCAATTTCACCGCTTTTGAACCCCATTTTTTCAAGGTCTGAGACAGACATGTAACGAAATCCAGTCGCATAGCGGTAGGCATTTTTGGTGAAGCGGGTGAGAACACCTTCGGGCAAATTGTACTTCTCACAGAAGTCTCCGAGTGAGAGTTTGGGTCCAGGTTTGAGTCCGGATGGAATCAGAGAATTGCCGTTGCCGTTACCGCTTGCCTGGAGGGGGTCTGGAGGTGCAACTGGTGCTGGAGCTGCTGGTGGCTGTGCTCCCACATCACGGAACATGCCAAACATATCATTCGGAAGGACGAAGTTGATGACTGGCGCATTTCCTGGAGCAGCAACAGCACTGCCAGCTTTTTCTTTGGCAGCTGCATTCAAACGAGCCTGGAGGAGTGGTGAAGGCTCGCCTCTTGTTGCCGCCGCATCAAATAATTGATGGTGAGGTGGTGTTTCAAGTGTCGCAATTGGAACCTCCATTCTCTCGCTTTGAACCTAGAGATAGCAGATCAGTATGGACCAATTTCATCAGGATCAATAGCTTGTGTACCAGCGCAGCTGCCCATTTTGTTATATGCTCATGGGTGAGACAAACATGAGGGCCACCGTCAGGGTTGACATAGCAATGATCACTCTTGCAGGAGGTGACATTACATTCCCATCGTCCACGTACAGTCTGGATAGCCTTATTGATGGCGACGTTTCCAGGCAGTTCTTCGGATTTCTTTTCTGCCTACCGACCGGGCGTCAAGATGACCACAGTTATTGCAGGAATGAAAGGCGTACCTTAGTTTTTGATTTCTTCTTCTTTGAGGGAGCAGGCCTCTCATCCCCTTCCGAATCATCACTGGTCTTTTGCTTTGACGCTCAATTTTCCTTCTCTGGAGAGCCCTGCACAATCTCCGAGTTGTGGGATTGAAAGAGAGATGAGATAGAATTGCACTCACCTTATCCTTGTCTTTTCGAGCAGCCAGCTCGTTGACAATGATTGAAATATTGCGGCTTTTGGTCTGAGGAGCAACAAACTCGAGAAGCGAGTTGTGATCCTTCTCAGATGCCAGAGAAATAGGGTCCTTGACTGTAGGCCTGACGGTGTAGAACATACGGTACTGGGCTGAATCAGTAGAAATGTTCTCGCCTGCAAAAAGACCATCAATGATGTGTATCTTCAGTTGGTCCTGGACGTCAATCCATGGCGCATCAGCGCTCATGGTCATGATGTGATTCTCAGGTTCACGTTTGGTCTTGGCCTTAGCCAGCTCGCAAAGAGAGAACATCGAGATGCTGTACGTGAGTTTGGGCTTCTCGGCAGGCTTTGGAGCATCCTCTGCAACATGCAAGGGAAAGATGAGATGGACAGCTTATATGGGGTGGAAACACTCAAAGAACAGAACGAATGAGTCTTTCGAGGACGACCTGGTCCTCACTTTTCAGGAGCTGCTGGTTCTCCCTCTTCTCCATCCCTACTATCCTCACCACCACTCTCAACCAGGGTTGGACTCCTTGCATCTTCAGAGGCCTCAGTACTGGGAGGATGGGCAAGGTCAGGAATCTCGAGCTCCTGCGAGGACTCCAGCTCGGCCATATATGGCGCAATAAACTTCTTGCCAGCAGTGTTCTTGTGAGCTCGTGATGCTTTAGCCTGTCCTGCAGGCTTTCAAGGCTTTTTAGAGGAGGCTTTCACCATTATATGCTGTTGATTGGGGGCACGATGGGGGTGGAAAGGCAGCAGAAATTGTTGCGAGCTCGCCGTGCTGGAATTATTTATTATTTAGAATTGTTTACATTGAGCGCGGCAAGTGCCATCATTTTTGCAAATCGCTGTAAGTGGTTCGCTTTGAAATCACTAAGACCGTGTTCGCTAGTCCGCAAAGTTGTTCATTGTCTCAAATCCAAACCCGTGTGTTTGCTAAGTCAATCCACGAAGTGTATTACCGTTGCTTAGAGAGCCCTAGTTTGCTACCTGCGCATCACCGCATGCCAGAGCTTCTAGTCACAATCACATGTATCATGGTCACATCACAAATGCATTGTGTTGATGAAGTCAAGGCCATTTCTTTCTCCACCACATTGATTCTTTCTTCCCACCCCATCTCCTTCCTTACTTCCTCCTTCTTCAATGCTCTGTCCCCCCACATTCTCTCCTGCTCTCCAACCTCATTGCTCCTCAATCTCAGCGACACTCAAAGCCTGCATCAAAACTCTGGCCTTAGTGGTGGTATGGCAGGAAGGCAGAGTCAGGGAAGGCAGAGTCGGAAGGAGTGGTACTGGTACGTGGTCTATTGTACCCCTCGATTTATTGACTGACACTTGGCTCTGAGTATGTTGCAGAGTCGTCAGTCTTGGTGACAAATCTCAGTATGGCTGAGGCTGGTATGTGATAAGCTCGGAAGGATGGCATTGTAGATCATGCATATATTTCTTTGAGCTATGGGGGGCCCTATCTGCTTGCCAATGTAAATAGTGTATACCTGAATTGATATCTATTCATTTTTTGCACAGCTACCAGGAAGATGCATGATGGAAAGAAAGTATGCATGAGCTAAGTAAGAGCTTGCTTACCATGTCGGATACTAATGATTATCTCAATACCATGACATAACATGATCATTGATCATGCCTTACCATCTGCTACTATACTCTCTTTGAGCAGGTTTCTCGCTATGCTATCTTGGGGGTAATAATCATCAATGGTCAGTTAGGTCCCTTGGCCTTCACAGCCTAATCCATCACTTGCACCCTCATCGCATGGCTCTACACAATCTTGAAGATGCAATTGTCTCTCAATAGATTGAAAAATCAGATGGAACTTTGGGCACTCAAACTCCCTACCCATTGTTGGATTAGCCCAACTGGACAACTCGATGCTGGAGTCAGTCTAATAGCAGGCTGGGACACTGGCTGGAGTGCCTTGTATAGTCAGCTTATTTGCAAACACCTCTACAGACAATGAAAATATAATCATCTTCTGGATCAGTGCAAGAGCCTTGCCACAGCTCCTTCAAGATGTGCTTGGAATCAACGACTTTATGTCTTTCTCTTCCTACATTGACAACCTCATGCTTGTACTCGTTACCAAGATGGCATTTGGAAAGTTGGCTCTATTTACGCCCAATGTCTGCCTTCATTACTCGAAGTGACATTGGTCATTTTCTCCTCTTTGCTCATGGAAATGCAAGCTTACAAAGGGCTTGGCCCACTGCTCCACCCAGTATAGACCACCATCTGTACCTGTAACCAAAAAGGTGCTAGGAAGGTTGACTCTATTTATGATCTATGTCCGCCTTTGTTACTTAAAGATGACATCAGTCATTCTCTCTTTGTTACCTGCAGAAATGCAAGTTTGCAATGGGTTCAAACATCAGCACAATGACGAGCGGTCCAGCCTAGACAGCCACCAATGACAAAAAGCTCTGACCCTGAGGTCATTGTTTGTGATTTCAGTCTCGACTAATCTGTCCAATTATGTCTACAATGCCATAGCTCCACTACCAATTCTATAGTGCTTCATAGTTGAACAAGAATAGATGTCTCTTAGAAGGATACACAGATGAATTACAAGCAAGATGAAGCACAATGCAACACCATCAAAATAAAATGAAGTAAAGGATGAGCAAGAAGGACAGCAAAGAAAAGAAGGATGAAGAAGGGCAGAAAAGAATGAGTGGGGACAAGGAGAAAAACAACAATGAGGATTAACAATGATGATTATCCTACATTGCAGCAGGACCATTCCCTTGGTCTGTCTCCAGATCCTTGATGAAATCATCTCCCCCATACATGAGGGACCAAGTGCAGATTGTGCCTGCACCCACTTGCCTCCACCTCTTTCCCTCTCCACTCTCTGGCTGTTTTTCCCAGGACCAAGACATCCATATATGCTAACTTCAAACTGGCCTCTTGGAGAACTTTTGCGCATGCTTAGGGGTCATCTCAAGGCAGACCCTCCTGTGATGGATGGTGAATACATGCTGCAAGCTGAAATTTTGAGAAAGCCTAACCATCAAAACAGTGTCCATGTTACAAAGATTGATCACACCCTTGCTGAATTTTCAAAATTCAATGGCATGCTCACATTTTACCTGATCCTCCAGAATCTCTATGCTATATAACAAATGAGTTGACATTCCACAGGGTACTACTTAAAAAAAAGCACTCACTATCTCAATAAAAAGCAAATAGCAGTTTCCTGCAATGTATAAACAATGTAGGGCAGTTTGTCTGCATTTGCCCCTATACATTCACGATGCTGCCATTTACTCCACTTGTGACAACTTGGAGTCTCTTCTTCAGGCTCTGTAGGCTCAGCAATAGAGTGAAGTGGATGAAGCCAAGAAAGCCATATTGGAGGACCATTCGGAACAAAGCTCTGGATAGTCGGTGGGGGCAGTTGCAAACCCTTCCTCTTTCTCAAGGATTGGTGTGGCCTCCCCTGTGGTCTCCAATTTGCCTGTGGTCATGGAAGTAGTGCCTGGACCAACATTCAAGAAGTCCCTGAGTTACAGTCAAGTAGCTGTTTCATTTTGTCTTGGAGTATGAGATCAGTGAATAGGTTAGTGTGGTTCAAGAGATTTTCTGGGGACATGGTGTAATTCATGTTGTGTGTTGCATTTGAAGAGATTCCTTTCTTATACCCTTCTTGAATGGGAGAAGAGCACTTTGAAAAGCAGTACAGATAGCTGTAGTGTTCACGAGTTGGAATCCAAGCTTTTTCAATCCAGCAGCTGCACCCAAATTATGATTCTGCCAGATCTAGTCAGCAATCTCTTCATATTGGAGCATTTCTGCAACCTTGAGTGGAGCAAGCGTATTGGTAAGTTGTAATGCAGTCAACCTTCCAACTTCCATAATCTTTAGGCTTAGCACAAATGCAAGTGTCTGGGATGACTTTCTTGCTTCAGACCAAGTCTGAGGATCTTGATCGACCATTCCCTCTAGCCATCCTTTTGAGTACTTTACACTTCCCCACAAGTCCGGCTAGACTTCTGATGGACTTCCAGTGGTTTTTGCCAGACTCTGGTGGACTTTCACCGGATGGGCTAGCTAGGCTCTCACTTGGAGAGAGAAAGAGAAAAGACATAGGATGCAAGCATATAACTAATGAACAAGTATCTGAAGGGAAAGGGAACCTAGAATATTATTGGGATACAAATTTCTAAAGTTGCAGGAGGTGGGTGTTTTGCAAAGGTTGGGAGGACTGGTGTGAAGTTGTCTGAAGGTTATGTGAGTGGTGTTTCTTGCTTGGCCATAGCAGAGAAAAACAGCTGACATGGATTTGGGAAATAGAGAATCCATTCAAAGTTCAAACAACATGTCAAAATTCAAATGCAGACAGTACACTATAAATATTCAGTTTTTTGCATGTAGTTTTGTTAGTAGAAGTCTGCATCAAGACCCTCCGATCCACAAATTGCTGGTACCATCCAAGACAGGAGTTGTTGTTTTGCCTGATCTTTGGACATCAGATCTGAAGCTTTCTCATATTTTGAGGTTGTATATTCACCTGTTGTGTATCTCCTGGCATGCAGGGCAGCCCAGGCAACATCCCGGATGCAAAGGCATTGTGACAGTTTTGCAACACTGTCAATCATTATGAAGCATCTGAGTGAGAATTTTTTGTCACAGTAGAAAACTCTGCCAACGCTACTGGTCTGCTCCAAGGCCACAATGCTACTGATGATCTTTTGCTCTTTTGTAGAGTAGAGGGTGTCCACATGCCTATCTACAGTACTCACTAGGAATTTAGGTCATATAAGTTACTCTCCAGCTCTGGATCTGGGACATGATAATTTAAATTCTTATCTCATAAAAGTATGTGGATCTTACAATGTGTCTTGAAGCTCTTACATCTACCCTAGGTTTCCTTCTATTGGTATGCTTCCCAAATCAACTCTACTGTGTGCTTAGGAACAATGTACACTGGTGCTTGAGTATGCTCAGTCAGAATAAGAGGCTAAGATCTGTTAGTTGGAATACAGAATAAGGAAAGCCAGATGAAACTATCAGTTACAGATGCGTCAACAATTCTGAGCCCTTTAACTCCTTTCACCTTGAAATCTATATCAACAACCCCTTCTGTTAATTTATCCCTTGCACTCATCACAGCAGTTTCTGTAGTATGACACTCTAACACAGCCGTACCCAGGAATTATTTCAAGATGGGGTGCATTGTCCCAAAAGAAGAATCTTCACTGTATTCTTCAAAGATTGACACATTTGAAAGAATTTGTGTCCAGATGAAAGGTCGCCCTGAGAGCGCCAAGCTTGCTAGAGGGCTTGTTCTAGTTGCTCTCCATTGTTCATGAGCTTCAGGCCTAGGTCTACAAATGGGAATTCAATTACAAATGCAGAAAGTTAAGTGAATAGCACATCAAATTACTAAGGGTAAGGAGCCCCAGTCATGTTCCATACATTGGTATATAATTAAATATTGAGGTGGTAAAACGCAACAGAATTTTGTGAAAGGACCCTATCAGCTAAAATACAACAGTTCAACTAGAAAAATAGACCTTGTCCTCCTGGCCAACCGTAAGAACTATGATATTGCTCACTTTGGGAGGCTAAAGACCCTGATGATCATACTAGCCCCTCTCTTTCACAGCCAGGCCAAGGAAGGGAGGGGGGATGATTGGCAGGTCTGGTAAAGCAGGGAGAGTGGAGCAACAAAGTAGGATGGGGTATGAAGGGAGAAGATGGTGGTCTAGAGACAAAAGATGAAAGCAGGAGTGGAACAAAAGATAGTGTACACAGAGCCATTGGAACTAAGGTGTTTGCCATGGAGGAGGTGCAAAAGCAAGAGAAATAGGGTCCCCACAATCTAATTGGGAGAAATGAGCAAATTTGGGCTGCAAGACAGCTGGTAACTTGCATGAGAATTCTGCCTTAAGTCTGAAAGTTAATCATCTCAGTTTGTAGGAGTCATTGAGAAAGGGTAGCCTATTTATGCGACCGCTCTTTGCAGCTCTAGTCACTAGGCTTGGAGAACTGTTAACTAACCAGTGTGGAGAAACCCAGAGGGTAGAATAGTGTGTGGCAGGAGAAGCAACAGAGGAAGAAATGGCAGAGAAGGAGAAACAGAAGAGAGAATTATGGAAGGAACAGAGAAGAGAGAGTAGAGTAGTACGCCCATTGTTCCCATTGTTGTACAAGAATGGATGGATGGCATTCTATCCATGAACATTGCCACATGGCCTTGGTCAATAAAACCTGGTTTCATGGCATGACTCAACCATGCAATCATTTTTTTAAATGGATCAAAGTGGTGTACTTAACTTAACCTATTTGTTTCTGAAACTGCTTCAGAAGTTGGTATTCTGAATTTAGGCAGAAGTGCAGGTTACACTGGAAATATTTTCATCTTGCACATCCGATGGCATCTTAAAGTCCTAGGTTATTCTACATCTGGAAAAGCACATGACAGAAAGCGAAAAGACATTGGTCAAGCTTGGGCCTATGCTAGTGGAGCATCCACTGTGCAAAGTTGCCCAGTATGATAGCAAGTTTATTAAAAAAGGTTCACTACAAGAAGAAAAGCATCAATTAGACAGCCTTGCCAAAGAAGCCCTGGATAACAAAGCTGATCAGGTATCTGGAGATAACCACACCAACCCTGCCACATTTCCATTTTTACTGCAAATAAACTAAGAGATTTTGATCAAAGCTATTGCTTATAACAATACCAGCTGTGAGTTATCTATACTCTATACACCAGTATGCAGCTAACATATAGTGTTAGCGCATCCAAATGCTGTCATAATACTTGATTCTCAGGAGGATTTGGACGAAGATGATCTCCCATCAAATCCTGACTTGAAGGATGTTGAAAATCATCATCTTCAAAATCATAAATCAGAGGATGCTGGAAATGCAACCCACATTGTATAGCTGTATATATTTACTCGATTGCAAGCCTAATCTTGGGTTTTCCTTTGTAATTTCCTGCTGTCTTATTTACAATGTATAGTATCAGCAGCTTTATTTGTTCCAGGCTGAGTCTGTGCAATAATGATATTTATCCTTTTCTTGTTACTACAAAAATCTAGTGATTCCAAGGGTAGTAGACTAACCTGCATAAGCACAACTACAGTATGCTTGAACTTTCAAAGCAAGCCTTTGTATAGCCAAAATAGCCAAGATGTTAAGGTGCACCTCAGGTACTCCAACTCTTTGACTAAAATGAACTTGGTACAAATGTCAAAGGTGGTGAGATAGACCGCAAGATATTAGTGTTTGTGGAGTTCTTCAGTTTCTTTGTGATAACAAATGTGGACAGTGGAGACGGTTATATGCAATCCTGTTGCAAGACGAACCCAGCAGAGGAGTGGCGACAAAAGTACTCCTTTAAGATATGGTTTCTTGGTTGGAGGAGAAGTGAGATGGAGTGGAGGAGAGGAAGGAGTAGGATTTGAGGAAGATTCACATTGTTCAGAGGGATTGGATTGAGGGATCCACACAAGGGGGTTGAAGTTGAAGGAAAGGAAAGATGTCCTTTCAGAAGTTGAAGAGTGAGAAGACAACATTGTTGGAGTAGTTGATCACCCTTAGTTCGAAGAACCAGGGATCTGTTTGGCCTGTTGAGTATCTCGTGAGGGACATAATATCAACCACAAGTGTTCCTTCTTTATAGCAAACTGAGCCAAGG
Source organism: Candolleomyces aberdarensis (assembly GCA_004126415.1). Taxonomy (NCBI): domain Eukaryota; kingdom Fungi; phylum Basidiomycota; class Agaricomycetes; order Agaricales; family Psathyrellaceae; genus Candolleomyces; species Candolleomyces aberdarensis. The sequence goes on from SDEE01000290.1 coordinate 28,730, forward strand.
GTTAAAGTAGCAAGCGTGCCACCACCAACTCTTGTGCAGTAGGTGTTAATTGGGTTCTGGGGATGGAGTTGAATTGGTCTAAAATGTGCATGATGGGGATCCGGATAATGAATAGTCCAAAGGGAATTATGATTCCTCCTACAAGGTTGAGGAAAGAGTGGATCAATATCTGAATGTACTCATTGTTGAGCGTCCAGTGTGTTCTCAGTCTAAGCATACACTGGGAAAGTTGTTGAAGGTTGAAAGTGTTCTGAAGTACAAGTAGACAAGGTTGGATTCTTGAGAACAAGCTGAGGAACTACAGCACAGTTCAACCAGCTATTTATACTACTTGTAGAAGGTTAGGACAGTTTGGGCTGGCTTGATGGATATGGCCAGCATTCAACAAACTACAGCTTCTACTGAGTGCTATCAGATCCCAAACAATATATGATCAGTAAGTAAACAAAAGAAGTGGAGCAAAAGGGAAGAGTACAGGGTAAAGGCAGGGCATAGGGTAGCCTATAAAGAAAAAGTAGAGTGCAGAGTATGATGCTTAGAGCTAAAGCCAGAGTATAGGGTATCTTAAAAAGAAAAGTCCAAAGAAAAAAAAATGGGGGTACATATTACCAAAAGGTTATTCCATAGCACAAGGTATGGGTGTAAGTCCTGTTATTTGATTGATTTTACCATATATCAAAAATTGTAAACAATGTGTATTCAAAAGGTAATACTGTGGATATGAGAAGCAAAAACACTATATTATAGAGATTTTTTATCTCAAGTTTCTCTTCCCCTTGGTGCTTGTTAGGCTCTCTTGCTATATTCAGAATTCTCTTACTTAAAATGTTTCCCTCTCACCTTCTGTTTTGCATCCCTTCTTTAATTCAATCATCTTTAGTTTCTGGTGTTTCAAAGACCGGATGGAGACTGGCAATGCTGTGGATGGCATTTGTAGTCAAATTGGAGATGGCACTTGTTGTCTTATCTTCCCTCTCCAACAATCATGATTATGGAATGGAGACTGGTCATGCATACCCTTTCAGTGATTTCTTGACTTTGGTTTACCACTTGCTCAGTGAGGCCCCAGCCTCCAGCATTGCTGAAATCTGCAAGGTTTGTTAGCAGAGCTCTGGATGGATTTAGCATGGATTCCAGCAAGCTGTAAACTTGTTTTAGCTAAAGTTTATCAAAATCTCCTCTGTATTATTACCTGTGCACTCCCAGTTTTTGAATGATGAGCTCTTTGCTCAGTCAGATTCCCTGCTCCCACTTTCCAGAATATTCACAGCCTGCTCTCTGGAATTTATTCAGAGTACTTTGTCTGCATTCATGCATTTTGGGCTGAGCTCTCATCTATCCAGCAGGACTGTGGGATCTCAATCACATCACACTCCTCTGAGCTCCTGCCAAAAGACATCTCCAACCTTGGAAACTAGGATTTGACATTGCATCAACATTTTATGTTCTCAAAGGGACTTTTTCTTTCTCCAGGCACTTTTTATTTATCTACAGAAACTCAGATTTACGCTCACAATACTAATGTAGCAACTTGTCACATCTATGACCTGGAAGATTGCACAGGACTTTCCCCAAGTGCTCCTAGAGCCTCTCTACCTCCTCTCATATTCCACTTCCTTCTCATTTGCAGCCTTACTATCAAAGAAAATTTCTTGATTTTGAAAAAGGTTTTTCATTTTTACCTTTTTGGAAATTCTGAAAAACTTTTCCATACCTAAATGTTTAATATTCAGCATTTTATTTCTTTGTTATATTTCCTTAATTTTCTTTCTGCATCTTTTTATTTTTGTCTGAGCTGATCCACCAAAGAAAGAAAACATGGCTTTAATAAAATTTCTTTGATAGTAAGTCTGTAAGTTGAAAAAAAGTGGAACATAAAAGGAAGTAGAGAGGCTTTGAAAGCACTTGGAGATAATTCTGTGCATAGATGTGATGTTATGTTAGTATTGCAAGCATAAATTCAAGTTTCTGTAGATAAACAAAAAGTGCCTCAAGAAATAAGAAGTCCTTTTAAAAATGCAGGATGTAATGCAATGTCAAATCTTAGTTTCCAAAATTGTGGGTGTCTTTTGGCAAAAGCTCAAATTTTCAAGATCCATTTTGGCATCTAGTTGGGCTCACAGTTTTTGTCATTGGCCATAACAAGTATCAATCCTACCATGGAGTTATCAGAAGTGTCAGTTTCTGAGATGTGGTACGACACAGGAGTACCACATCAAAGGATGGGGTAGAGTAAGTGAATCACTTGCTCCACCCCGCCAACATCACCCCCATCATCGACTGTACAGTTGATGATGAGTGTGATGCGCCCACTGTAGTTAGCCGCAAAATAATATAATTATATTATTTCTCTTCTCCTCGTCGCACTCAGGAAAGCACCCGCTTTCCCACTCCTCGCATCTTTTTCGCTTTTTTGCATCGCAACCACGACCAACACTCAGGTTCCAGACATGGCCGGAGAAGATGCCTGAGATCCGCCACCCCCGCTACCACCACCACCACCCAATACCACCCAGACCCAGCTCACACATGCCTCTGAGGCTCTCACCGCCTTTTTCAAGACCATGTCACTAGAGGACAGGCTCAAATTCAACAAGGAGGTGGAGAGGGACAATGACATATTGTCCAAGAGACGACGGACCTTCATCCGGACCCAGAAAAAATTGCCCGAGACGGCAGACATTGCTGATGACGCCTCCTTCCTCACTTTTTCGGAGGAAGATAAGGCAAGCATCATCCTGCCAGACATGTGGTCACGCATACAAGGTCTGTTGCACACCACGCTGCTCCGGGAGCTGATGGACAGGCACCCCAACCTCGGCTCCCAAAAGCGGAAGTTGACGGATGCTCACATATCCGATGATTCAGACTCAGAGTCCGAGACCAGACCCGCAAAGTCTCGTCACCACGCTGTACTGACACGTAGAGACGATGTAGAACGGACATACGGCGCAGGCCAGGTGCAGCCAATTCCCGACGCCCTCCTGATCACAGATGCCTACCACAGCATCCCCATCTCCTGGCTTACCAACAAGGCCCTTTCAGTCCTCAACTCCTTCATGGTCGGCGGTGTCGTTCCCACTAAAAGGTACACCAACACGAACTACACCAGTTCAATCACAATGTGGGACATTAGTGCCATCATGAACTCAATTTTGAAGGTTCTGATCAAAGCCGGGATGACAAAGGCCCTCATTGACGACTTTGGCGAGTATCAGGAAGCGGTGACCAACCACATCCGACTGGCGAGGATGAGGGACAAGAGAGAGGGACAGGTGATAGCTGATGGCCAACTCGGTAGGCATGAGAGGTGGGCCAGCGACCACCACGGCTTCTTCTCGTTGCAGAAGCAGAAGTCAGGAAGCTACTTGGATTGGCGCGGCCTGGAGGCTGAGTTGAGAGAGGAGAGGAATAAGTCCTGCTACAAGTTCGACTTGGAGTTCTATGTGACAAGGAACAGGGAGACCCTCTTGGAGGCAAAGTTGAAGCAGTTTGTTGGATTGAGCTCCTCGAGCGGCGAGTCTTTACAGAATAACCAGCATACGGCTAACCAGTCCTTTCGGAACTTCAGCTCAGCTCCGACGAGGCCCGCCCACGACAGCCAGTCCTCCCCCTGCATCATCTGCGCAATCCAGGGCCATTCCATCCAAGGCCACGACCACGCCATCCACCCCAAATGCCTATCCAACAGGAAACCCCTTTGGGCGAAAAAGAAGGTTGGGAAGGTTTGCTCCCTCTACAACAACAGCAGGACCAAAGAAGTATGCATCAACTACAACTACATCTCCAAGAAGCCCTGCACCACAGCGCCAATAAGCGAGTTCACTGCTGCTCCTTCTGCGGCGGCGACCACCCAGCTCTTAGTGGGAAGTGTCATATCCTCTGAAAGGCCCGACTGCACGCTCTGGTCCTCTGTTCACCCCCCCCTCCAGTACACCGACTTCTCGAGCACTGTCAACCTTCGCTTTTCCGATCCTTCCTTCAACACCGACTTACAAAGACTTTTTCACTATAACACCTCCCCTTATGAGGCCAACACTTTCGACTCTATGCTTCGCGATTCAGATCTTCTTGGCGACTACCCTCTACTCTGTGACAACCTCCGTAATGGCTTCCCCCTCAGCGATATGCCGCCTCTTGCCTCTACAGTTATCCACTCTAATTTGACCTCTTGCGACCAGTACCGCACAGAGGTTATGGCCTACCTCGATGAAGAAATCACCGCCGGCCAAATGTCTGGCCGCTACACCTTGGGTTTGCCACCACCTGTCGAAAGGTACTTCAACCCACCCTTTGGTGAACTCCTTCATCAACAAGGAGGACTTTCCTACATGACTCGACATGGCACTCCAAGTCGCCGAAGTGGTGAGCCATCCCCTCCTTCCTTTCTTACACTGGTGCTCCCACCAGCCATATCCAACCCTCGAATCAAGCTTCGAGGCAGATGTCTACCAAGTCAAGCCTCAGGGATATTGTATCCAACTAGGGACCTCAATCCCCAATTCGAGGGTGAACTTTCCCTGCCCCTCCTTTTGATCCGACCCAATCTGACACAATTCTCAGATTGCAAATGCGCCGCCTGGCACCCAGGCTTGCACCCTCAACATCGCCAAGTACCACCGTACCTGCCCCGTTCTCCCCTCCCATAAGTGTTGGCTGGTCATGCGAGACCTGGATGGCATGTTCATTATTGACCATGTCCATCTGTTCGGTTGCACTTGCGCAAGCGGGAACACAGGGATGATTGGCAACGCTGCGGTTGATATTTGGAGGGTGAAGAAGGTCGCACCCATCCTCAAGTACGAGGACAACCTGAACACATTCCGCACCCTTACCCCTGATGGCACCAGCGCTTAGCTGCCCCTTGCATCTGCATTATTTGCAGATCTTCAGCTGATCTTCCGGGGGCTCAGGTCCCTGCGCGCTCGACGATTCCTCGCCCGCCCAAGCGCTGGCGGTTTTCCTATTTCAGATCATCACAGACGAGATCACGTGACCCCCCCCCCCGCACCACGGATCTCAGTGCTGCACGCACGGACCCCCCGCAACCTTAGGAAATTGTATTCCAACGATATCCTAAGTCTCCTCTTCCTTCAGATACTTGCCTATTATTTATCTCCTCATATTTTACGTGCCCTCACCCCTTACGTGTGCTTTCACCCTCCCTGAGCGAGGGCTCAGCTAGCCCATCCAGACTGCCATGTCACTATTGCTCTGGAAGCTGTAACTTAGCCAATGGGTTTTCCAATTGACAGCCTACATATAGTGTGCATGCTTTATTAATATTTTATGCTGTTATTGACAATAGAACAGTGCTGAAGAGAAAATTGATGATTCAAAATCTCAAAAGCCCTCTGTTGGCAGTGCTACATCACAATAGAAGCCATTTTGTAGTTGGTTAATAAATATTTATTTTGAATGCACCTGTTACTGATAAACAATAAATATATTTATCTGACAGTAATATTCCACCTGCATAGGACCCATCACACACACACATTCCGAAAGATTGCTTGCCCATGGACACTCCAATCACTGTTCTGCAGCTGGAAATTCCTTGTTGAAGTGCAAAATTTCTCAGTCCTTAGCTATACACCAAAAATGGATGCAATTCTTCAACATGTAGATGAGGAAACTAGGTGTGCTATTTTGCAGATTGGCTGGAAACAGCTTCTTGTTCCTCTGCAGTACATCTATCCACACCATCCTTCCATTGAAAATCAGCATGCACTTGCATTTAAAGGAGAGAAAAAAGGCAAGGACTTTAAAGTGAAGGAGCTGAGAAAAGGGATATGTGGTCTTTCACCCCAGGTTTTCAAAAACTAAAGGACATAAAATTGAATGTAATGTACTAGTTTCATTGCTTGTAGTGTTGGTAAGATAATGATTGATGTTGAGCGCTGAATCAATGCTAATGCACTTTTTTATTCTGTCACCACAATGTGTCATAGCTTGTTCTAAACTCAACTGCTCAGTCTTTTAATCCAATGATTGAAGTAGCTATTCTAATCTGTAAAAAGAACATCTCATTTTTGGAGCAATGTATATTTGAATGTGTTCAGCTATGGATGCAGATTCAACAGGTGTGTGCTGTTTGATCCTCAACAATACTTTTTTCTAATACAAAAGAGTCAGCATGCTGCCATTATCCCTGAGCAACAGAGAAAGATATTGGAGGAAAACTTGCCAACAATGGTTGAAAAGCTGAACAAAGCCAAGCACCCTTAGGATGACTTTTTCAACATCAAGCCAAAGTCTCCACAACTTATGTATACACTGGGGAAAAAAGGAGGACCCAAGGTAGTCCTGGACATCAATATGCTGGCAGAAGGATACAGGTACTGTAGACCTACAGGATTGGTTCTATTGTTTAAGGTGAATCTCAGAACAGTTTGCTGGATGCTGAACTTGCACAGCCTAAAAGGCCTGTGTATATGGATGTAAAAAAGAGACCAAGCATGCTGTAAAGTTGATGAGGAAATATCTAGGCTGCTCCGAGTCTGAAAAAAGCATGCCCATATCCAACAACCAGCTTGATAGCCACCTTTGCAGCATCCTAGGGTCATTCCCATCTTATGGACAAAGAATAATTGATGGACATTTGAAAGCTCAAGAACATATCATGCAGTGTTCAAGAATCCTTGGATCCTTTGTAAATGGAATTTGTGCAAGCAACAATAACAACACTGAAACAGTATTTTGGCTTTTTCAAGAGAGCATTCAAACAAATGGACTTCCTAGCCATGTCTTTGGTGACCATAGTGGCAAGAATGTGCTGGTTGCTGCCTATATGAATGAACATTGGGGAGAGAACCATGGGTCATATATCTGGGGCAGGTATGTTTATCAAGATCTTGGCACACAGACAACTTATTCCTTGCTAAGAGTGTTCATAACATTCACATTGGAAGGCTCTGTGTTGATTTACAGCAGAAGATGGTGGCAAGTGGAAGTGCTTCTTCCAGGATCTCTTTGTCAACACTGGGTTTGATCCCAACAACCCAAGCCATATTTGGCTTCTACATTTTTTATTTCTTGGCACATGAAGATATTTAGGAATGGGCCAATTCCTGGAACCATCACAAGCTGTCACTAGAAGGAGAGTGTAACAAGTCATCCGCAAAACTCAAAGTGTTCAGTCTGATAAAGCATGGTCCTTATGGATTTGATCAAGCTATCAACTATATTTAAAAGTATGGAATTGACTGGGAGTCCTATCATAAATATAATGATTGTATACAACAGTACCATTATCAAGCAAACACTCAAGAAGGCAATAACTCTTTTGTATCCCACCAGCCAGACTTGTACTCTCATGTTGAAATTGACAAGATTCAGAATCCCTTGACCAATACACAAATGGATGCTTTCATTCAAGAAATTATAGGATTGCTTTTGTGGCTTTGGACTGGTACTCAGGCCATGGATGTTTTTGTTCATAGAAGTAGCATTCAATCTCCAGCTTGACTTGCTCAAGAGCTTTTCAAATAAAATGGCAATGAGCAAAAGATAAAACCACTTATAAAAATGTACACTAGATAAAGACCTAACAACTGGGGTCATATTGCAGTTCAATCCTCAAGACAAGGCGTTAAACTTAGGAGAGTTCAAAAACACTTTTTCATTGACCCCAAAAAGAGCATTGACTTTGATGGAGCAAATAACACAAGCACAGTTCTCAGGGCTATTCATTGCTGTTTTTACATGGGTTGAATGAATCTGTTGTCCAAAATTGAGTTGATGTCATGAATGGCTACTGCAATGAGTGCTGGAGAAAGTGGAAGTGGAGGTATTTTAGCTTTAACAAGGGCAAAGTTGGCTTGTGACACCTCATACAAAGATATAGTGAAGGCGGCTGTTGCCATCATCAACATCTTCTTCTATTCTGAGAGACTTGTAGCCCTCTCCATTTCTGGTATCATGGAGAATGTTGAGGGAATCCTTTGCAAGCGCTGTGATGAGATTGGTGAATACTATTATGGGTAACTAGTGATCCCTCAACCTTTGGCATCTATCCTAGAATGTACTTGCCTTCCCTCATCTCAACTCTAATAACTATATCCAATTTCTCCTTTTTCTTTTGATTTCTTTTTCATTTAGTTCTACTAAACCCTTAAAAACAACTTGTCTTTCATATCACTTGTATTATTAGCTGATTACCCTGTGAATATAAGTTATGTTTGAATATCTAGGGTGAATTGGAACAACTTAATCAAAGCACAAGTGAATTGATCCAAAACCTAAAGAGTTCGGATCACTCCAACTTGGTGAGATTGTGCATGTTAAAGATTGATGCTGATGACACGCATGGAATCAAACACAACTTGCAGTGTAACTTGAAGATTCTATTGCATTCTAAACTTTCTGTCACTTCCTTAAAGAACCAGTGTCTTCATTTAATTACTAGTGAGTTAGGATAATTTACAGTATTTATAGGAAGTAACTAGAAATTAAAATCAATAAGTTTTACCTTTTGCCTCTTTGCTCTGGTCACTGTGCNAAAGCCTTGCACTGTGCTAAGATTCATTTAGTTAAAGTGTCATGCTCACTAAACAAATTAGCTAGAACTAAGATACAATTAGCAAACCTATTCCTTTACTCTTACCATTGACCAATAGCTTGAATATAGGACTGGAACCCAGATTATTCCATATATTCATTAGAATACCTGTGGAAAGTGGCCGCTGCTTCACATGGCAGTGGTCCGAGGCATTTTTCCTCATTTGGCATAGAAATTGACACTGCATAACAAGACACCCTTCTCATCAAATCTGGCCTTGACAGACCATTACAATTTGTTTTGTAGTCACTGTGCACTCAATGATTTCATTTAAAGTTTTTTTCATACTTGCACCTCCATTCCTGTTTCTGCGGTGGCTGCCAGCATACTGTAAAGAAAACATCAGATATTATAATCATCAGGCCAGTGTTTTAGATTGTGGCAAAAGACAAAGGAATTTCAGTCAAACAGTTAAACACAAGGCTATTGCAGATTCCCAACAAAGAGCCTTGAAAGAATGCAGAAGACTTTGAAATTGAAAGGAGAGCCCAAAAAGGAAATTGGGAAACGCCGATGGAGACCAGCGGTGCCGAAGTTGGTTCTTGCACAAGCCATGCAACCATCTTGGCGCCTCAGAACAGCATGTATGAACCCAAGTCAAAATGCCTTGGAACACCAGAGCTCTCCTCTTGAAAATTTCCTCTGATCTGTTATCAGTTATGGGGCAGATATAAATTTATTCAGAAGAACATATGCTTGTACCATTAAAGTTGGAATCAAGTGGTTTTCTCAAAGGGTGATTGGTACCAGCAGGTTTGAGATGGAATGATCCATGCTGGTTTGACATGCCCATGCTTGAGTCATCATTTCCTTGTCACTACCTCTGGCTGAAAGGAGTGTAGTAATAAGGGATGATACTGTGTCCTTTATATCCTTCTCCTTGACAGATACCAGGATTGGTTTGCCTTTCCCTCCTTTCCCCTGTCATCTTCAGTCTTCTTTTCAACAAGGTGCCAGAAATAGAATTTAGTGTTCTTGCTATAGTCAGCAGGAAACACTTGAACATTGTGTTGATTAGGGCAGGCTGAGGCAACACAAGACCATTCTTCTTTCTGTTTTTCAATGGTGTCTCCAGCTGGCTCATCATCCTTAGCATTCTGAGCTAGATGTGGATTCCTATCTTCAGCAACCTCTCAAACCTCATCATCATTCTCAGACGAAAGAAAAAGGAATCCTTCCATAGGGTTACCTTGAGGCTCATTTCAATCAATTGAGACAGATTACTGGCCTTGAGTGATGGATGAAGAGTGCCCATGGCAATGAGTGGACCTGGAGTGCCTGCCTTGATGAATAGATGGAAAGCATCTATGACAATTGGATGACCTGGAGTGCCTTTCTTGATCAACAGGTGGAGAGTGTGTATGGTGGTTGGTAGACCTGGAGCATCTTTCTTGATCAAAAGATGGAGAGCACCTACACACAGGGTGACAAGCACCATGTATTCTCTGAAAACATGGTAAAAAAATGGTAAAATCACTGGGTTTTTGTTTACCATACTTTTTACTAAAACATGTGGAAAGCACAAAGGAATGTATTTCCTTTGCATTCCTGTGGACCTGCTAAATCTATCAGATTTTCCAAACATGTTTCACCATTTCTTTATCATGTTTTCAGTCGGATCATGTTTTCAGTCAGAAATATTCAATAAAAAAACCCAGTGTTTTCACCATGTTTCTTTGAAAAGCATGGTGCCGGTCACTCTGTGACAGTAGGAGGTAAAGCTGGGATGCCTACCTTGTTCAGTGGGCTGAGAGTTGGTTGGTGTGCACCTGTTGGAATGATAGGTGAGGTAAAGGGAAGTTTGTGTTACAACTTGACTCAGGACTGACTCAGGACCAATGTACTAGTACAGGCTGTGTAATAGTCTATATAGTAAAAATCTTTTTCTTTCCTTTTTCTTTTACTTTTATGATGGACTTAGTGTTTCATAGTAGCTGTGCTTTGATATTGCACAGCTACTTACTATTATCTATCATGTACAAAGTGTTTCATAGTAGCTGCACTTCAACATTGCACAACTACTCTGCCAGACTATAACAGACTATAGTAGTATTTAAAGCTTATTCAACCTGTGGTAAGCGGCCGATGCTTCGCATGGCGGGTGCCAAGGCATTTTGCCAGGTTTTGGCGCTGAGCGCCAAAGTGCATGGGCGACATCCGAGCCAGGTGAGGATCTATAGAGTCATGTAATAAAATTCTATTTGCTTGATTCATGCGTCAGACAAGGGACTGTAAGAAACAATGCTATACTAGTCGTGGATGGGCGTGGAGCAGGAGGAAGCGGAAGTCGAGACACAAAGTGGCTGGATGCCCGAGGAAGGGGAAGGGAGTGTGGCTTACCACGGGTACTGTTAGAATGGAGGCAGGGGATGTAGGAGATATTCGCAACAGTAATTGTAAAACCGAAATAGGGAGAAAAGGAATAGCAAGGAAGTGGAAGAAAAGGCAGGGTTGCCGTTGATGACAACACAGGAAAGGAAGAGAGCGAAAAAATGGCATGACGCTGGCACACGAAGATAGTGCGGCACAGAGAACGCCGGCTCCCGAGGGCGAGAATGAAAGTGATCGCACAGAGAACACGGTATCGGGATATGAAATCGGACCAGACGCTGCCGGTCGTTGGGAGAGGAACGGTCTTGGCATTCAAGGTCATTGTAAAGTACCCTTGGCAAAATGCCTCGGCAACTGTAGTTCTTTAGCTTGTTCTTACAAATCCTACATTCTCAAAGCCAAGTATCCTTAGCTAGCAGATGCTAGTATTCTACTACATCTCTGACCACAACCTCGACTCTCAAATAACACTCCAACTCATTATTCAACACTGTGCTCATGACCCCTGAAACCCTCAACATTTCAAATACCAAAATTCACTCAACAAACAACTTTGCTTAACTCTGAAACAATACTGCCAAATTGCCAATTGGCTTGGCTTGCTAGTTCACTCATACTTTGTAACTGCCTTTGATCAATACAGACTTACCGTTGGAGCCTTATTGCAATACTGTTAGTTTATGCTAGTACTCACCCTTGCACAATTCCCTTCACCAGAAATCAACTTTATCCAAACAGTTATCACTCTACAATGATGATGAATCACAAGAAGACATCGTGTAAGGGACCAATTTCTCATCAACGAAACCTTTGACTTCAACCTTGCAAATATGCAACAACTCGACTTGGGGTTCTTTCCTGCTTTCATTCATGCCTGACACCTTCAAGTAACCAATCAACCAACAACCTTCATCATATTTGGAACTTCTCTGACGACACCATCTACCTCTTTCACGATGTTGAGTACAGCTCAAAGGAAGCAGCCTTTACTGTAAAAGGCAATATAACAGTGTTTATGGAGTTGGTCAATTTGCAGAGTTAAATTGAATATTATGGGTCAACATTTAAAAAACAGAGAAGTACATGTTTTTTTCATTTCCCCAATCTGCCTGCATCAACTAGGTTCTCAGGAGTTTTGGAAAGTCCAAGGCTCAAATGCTTCCACCCTTTTTGAATGCAGCATTATTTTTATACCCAGATTTTGACATTACCATACCATTTTTCTTTCCTTGAAAAACTTAAACAACTGACCGCTCTTGAAGTGCCAGCAATCTTGAGTGTTATATATATATTATATTATTTTTTGTTTTAGTGGATGAATGAAAACTGATAACCATATTGTAAAAGCCTATTGCAAAATAGATTAGACATGTTTTACATTGATAATTGATATCTTACCATTCTGGCTCTATTTCAGTCAAAATTCGAATTCTAATTCTATTTAGCAAATGATCCAATCATCACAAAGAAAACTTACTGAAGTTGTTTTGTTTCTTCAATTTCATGAAAGATAATCCAATCTGATTTTGGCTTACGGGTGAATAACACTGAAGATGGATGAATGCTCAAGGTCTAGTAAATCAATTAGAACTAATACTCAAAGAACTTGAAGTAGAGACTGACCATATTTCCATGAGCTGACATATATGTGCCATCTGGCTGCCATTTTGCGCTGTTCCTCCAGTATCCACTAACCAAACACTGCCTTAATCTTTTAGCATCACCTTCACAGCTCTGAATTGGAAGCTGGAAGCGCTGCATATACTTCTTCAATTGTGAGCGGATTGAAATGGCCCTTGAAAGAGCTCGAAAGGACAATGAGTGAGCTTTGCACCAAGATAGTGACTGCCCATGGCGGATAAAGGCATTGTATGCTGTAGTCATGCATAAGAGGGCAAGAAGATGCAACAAATATGTAAATAACCTACCATTTAATAAAGTGAGGTGGTCCTGCAAATCAAAGCCATTCAATAAGAGCTTGGTTTATACAAAAGGTAGCACTATTACTCACCCCTTCTTCAGCTGTGAATTTTCTGCGCTCTAATTCTGCTAGAGCACCAGGTGCACCCTCTGGTATGATGAAAACATCCTAGAATGCAATAAGAAAGGATTCAGCTCCAAGAATGCAAATAAAGCGGCTCACTTGAACAGATATCATGGCAGCTATTGTCAAGATTTCTTCCCCGCATGTGAAATCTTTGGATGCAAAAAGCTTGAGCTGGATTTAACTCATAGTTCAGCTAATAGAGAAGATTTGACTCACCATTCTAGCAATATTGTACTCAAGGGGGCATTCAGCAATTTTTGACCCTATGGCAGTCAGATGATTCATATCTGTGATCAAACCGGATGTACACAGTGTGTCATAGGCTTTGAGGACAGTCAACGAGGGAGGGGATGTTATCCACTCAAATCTCATGAGATCGTCAATACCCAGAGCCTTCAGTTGAAGAACGATTGATGTGAGATCAGTGCGACTCAATTCCGGCGGGGTTGTAGAAGGTAAGGCATCGTAAGCAGCCTTTGTATAAAGGCGGTAGCAAACACCGTTGGAGGTGCGGCCAGCGCGTCCAGCACGCTGTGCTGCAGATGCTTTTGAGGTCGGCACAACGATGAGTGAAGATACAGCTGTTGTTGGGCTGTATACGCGGATCTGTCACAGGGGTGTTCGACAGGTACGAGTTGGAAAGGACTCGGTGAAACAAACCTTGACCAGCCCACAGTCGATCACATATCGGATGCCGTCGATTGTAACACTTGCCTGGGCAGATGATATAAGAAAGATGCGGAGCGAAAGAAATGCTCAATACCTCGGCAATATTTGTGGAAATGACGACCTTGCGCTTTCCGCGCTCTGTGCTGGCAAAGGCCCTCAGCTGCTCTTCCGTTGTCAAACCTGCGTACAGCGGGACAAGTTCCATTCGTCGGGCGGAAGGCGGTAAACTGAGATAAGAAAGTCAGTCATCCTGTGCGAGATAACTCGAAAGGTAATCGACTTACGAAGGAATGCGCTCCGCCAGCTCCGCAACGCATAGCTCAATATCTTCCCTCCCTGGCAAGAAAATCAAAACATCGCCAGGACTACCCTATGCGCCAGTATGAGCGAGAGAGATCCCGTGATGAAACGTTGATGGCGACATACCTGAAGATGAATATTCCAGGCGAGTTGTGCAGAGCGATCGACAAAGTTGGGAATCGGTTCATCGGCATACGACAACTGGACAGGGAACATGCGTCCTTCGAGGCTAACAATGACAGCTTCATTGGAGGAGTCACCTGTCGTGAAGTAATTGAGGAAGGAATTGGCATCCATAGTCGCAGATGAGACGATTAGCCGCAGCTCAGGGCGCTTTTTGCGAATTCTAATAACAGTAAGTCTGGTATCCTCTCTGAAGTCATAACCACAAACTTTTTCAGGATACCGAGAAGTAAATCGGTATGCACGCTTCTCTCATGAACCTCGTCGAGCTGCCTAAGATTATGAGTAATAATCTCGTGTTGATAGAACTTTCATTCCGAACCATGATGACGCTGTAACGCGTAAGGAGAGGATCCACGAGAAGCTCTCGGAATAACATCCCGTCGGTGAGATACAGAATACGAGTCAGGTCCTTGCTGCTAACATCTTCGAATCTTATTGTGTAGCCGACCTATCCCAGGAGTCATGAAGGAGATGAGCCTAGTCGGTAGTGCAATGGACCGCACCTCATTTCCCAATGTCGTTCCCATTTCCGTTGCGACGCGAGCAGCAACAGATGTCGCAGCTACTCGGCGGGGTTGCGTACAGGCAATGACATGCCCATTGTCGGCCCATCCGGCCTGATAGAGAAACTGGGGAAGTTCTGGAAGTATCGCAGGAGCTGAGTGTATGCTCGTGAACAGACAGAGAGTTCCAACATACGCGTTGTTTTTCCGCAGCCCGTTTGTCCTACCACAATTGACACGCCATAGTTCTCGACACAATAGAGGAGTTTCTGCCCTAGGAGAAGACTGAATCGAGCATTTACGATTTCTGATGGCGGGGGCTTACGGTGCTTGTAAATGGGGAGTCGATCTCGACTCTCTTGAGGGGGTGCGGATACCACAATAGCTTCACTGTCTGGGACACGGTCGAGAGTGCTCCCAGGGCCGACGGTGCCCGGTTTCCAGAATGTGAGGGACATGGTGGAAGAGAGAGAAAAAGTGTTTGGAGTTATTTATGACACAGCTCAAGTCAGATGAACTGACTTGACTTCTTTCTCTCTTACCGTCACCACCACCATCCTCTCCCTGTCTCAGCCATGTCCGAGCGAAAAGGTGTGTATGCTCCTCTATCCACGGGGCTCAACCGAAAGCTTACTGTTCTCCCTTAGTTCTCAACAAATACTTCCCCCCGGACTTCGATCCGAGCCTCATCCCTCGGCGAAAGGTACCCAAGAACTCGCAGCAGGTGGTGCGATTAATGGCCCCGTTCTCAATGCGATGTAATACCTGTGGAGAATACATTTACAAAGGGAAGAAGTTCAATGCTCGCAAGGAAACAGTTGAAGGGGAGGACTACTTCGGTATCAAAATCTTTAGGTTCTACATCAAGTGGTGCGTCGTCGAAATTGGTTGGCTTTTCGTCTTATGCGTGCTTACATCTTTCTACAGCACCCTCTGTTCCGCTGAAATCACCTTCAAAACCGACCCCAAGAATACCGACTATGCCTCCGAGCATGGTGCCTCGCGGAACTTTGAGCCGTGGAGGGAAGAACAAGCTGTGGAGGAAGAAGACAGGCTGGCAAAGCTGGAGGAAGAGGAGAACAACCCCATGAAAGCACTCGAAAACCGGACAGTAGACTCGAAACGAGAGATGGAAATCCTTGACGCTCTACAAGATATCAGGGCTCGCAATGCTCGGATAGAACGCGCGGGACAGTCGGACGACCTCTTGGCTCGACTCGAGTTGCAGACTGTAGAAGAAGACGAGGAGGACGAAGAGAAGAAGCGTTTGGATGAGGAAGACGAGAAGCTCGTTCAAGCCGTTTTCTCGAAGGTGTCGGTACCGCCCACAGCGTCAACGTCGTCATCGAGTGGCGAGCCCGAGGCATCGAATCTTGTTGCTCTGAAGAGGAAAGCTAATGTCGGCGATTCAGAGCCAGCGCTTGAAAAGCTTTTGTCGGAATCCGCGCGGGCACTGATTGCGTCCAAGTCTTCACTGGCGCCGCAAGCGTCGAAGAAGCGAAAGACGGATGGAGGGCTGGGTATTAAGATTGTGAAGAAGAAAAAGGCGGCGACATGACGATGTACGATAGCTATATTGTTGTACTTTAGCGGACTTATGATGCACGGTTTCCCATTTCTGGAACTTGCTCACAACCTTGATCTCTTCCACCACCGCCATGGGCAGCAGAGAGGAATTCCCAAAGATATCTGTCGACAAGATTGAGAACTGGAATCAAGTCGCGTCAAACTGCAGAAAGTCGAGCTCAAGGGTTGCAGAAACCCTGGCTGCAGACGCGAACCTGTCCAGCGCCGAGCGTGATTTGGTGTCTAAATACATGGATGAGGTTCGTCGTCGCGCTTTCTCGCCACTCCCATCCTCCCCACCAATCGGTCGTGTAGTACGTCAACCAGGCATTTCTCAACTCTCAACCAAACCTACGCGTCAATGGGCATTCCTTTGCCTCACTTCAGAGTCATGGTCCATCTACTCCCTTTCATCCCGCGGCTTGAGCTGATCAGTTCACAGAAACCGAAACCTTTGACGAGGCCCTTGATCGACGCGTTTGGTCCTTGGCTGATACTCGTCTTCAGTGGCACAAGCGACTTGCAGAGAACAGACGGACAGTCCCCGGCGAAATTCGAGACAGTGTTGCCCAGCTGCTTGAGCAACACCGAACCCTCGACGAGGATAACGACGCCTCCGTGGGTGCCACCGACGCGGAAACGGGTACAGATGTTGAAGGTAGGCACTCAAGTACCGTTGTTTCTCGACGAACAGCTTACCTTCTAGCAGAAGACCTTGATATAGCCTCACTTTCCGAGTCTGTGAGGATAAATACCGCGTTTGCAGAGGAGCTTGCTCAGGTATGCGCTTTTTGCTATTTGAGTATAATACAGGGGTTGATGGAAGCGTACAACAGACTATACCAATGCAAGAAGATAGAGGCAAGCGCGTGAAAGTGGTGTCTGCAGAAATCAAAGCATTGCGGCCATGAGTGTCAAACGAGATTCCCTGCTTGGTGCTTGGGGAGCCAAAACTGGAAGTCAAAATCGGTACACAGGATGTTTTACTCATCCTCGAAGGGTGGTTATGATCCTCTGTATCCGCCCCGACCTCCACCCCTTCCGCCAAATCCTCCACGGCCTCCACCAAAGCCACGACCCCCGCCTGGCCCACCGCGTCCTCCCCTTGGTGCAAATCCACCACGACCACCGCCACGACCTCCGCGAGGAGGTCCGCCTCTTCCACCACGGCCTCCGCGTCCACCTGCTCCACCACGTCCGGGCTCTAGAAAATTCCAATTGATTAGTACCCTGTTCATTGAAAACGACATATGTGAAGCGCACTTTTGACACCTAGTGTAACAAAGTAATCAGCGTAACTCTCTTGAAAGTACAATAGACAGATCGTACCTCCTGCGACTTTGGGTTTGGGCAAGAACCGTTCGATAGGAAGCAGCTTGTCGCTTCCAATGTAGACTTTGTCGCCCTTTTTGAAGCTGCTGGCGATGACGCCGTTTTCCATCTTGATAGAGAAATAAACTTCGTTGATAGGACCCAGAATCTCATCGACCTTTCCGATTTGCGACTTGTTTTGCAGATAAATTGGTGCGTTGAAATAAGGAACCTTGTCGGGCATCAGAGATGAGCAGAGCATCTCATCTTCTACAGCGTGCATAAACGTGCCCATCTCTAAAAAAAGGGTTAACGTCGTTGGGAATTCAGATGCGAGCAGGACTGACCAAGAACCTGGTCTGGAGGGCCATTGTCTCTCTGGAAACCTCCTGGACGCCCTCCACGGAAACCTCCTCGCCCACCAGCGCCCCTGGAACCGCCGCGAAAAGACATTTGGGAGTTGGAGGAGAAAATGGAAAAGTGTGGTTCTAGAAAGATGATGGCGGAGTGATGGCCGGCCAAAAAATTCGATTCCGCTCGTCCGGCTACTTATGGCTCTCAATACCCGCTGCTGCCTTCCCCATGTCCCTCCTCTTCGCCCCTCCCGCCCATCTCAAGGCAGAGCTCCTTGCTCATGACCATGCAGAAGAATCTGCACGCCTTGGCCGTCAATTATGGGAGAGCCTCGCTCAACAGCCATCCTCCACGGCATGTCTGTCAATTAGGCCCCTCACAACCTCTCGACAAGGAAGGCTGCCGTCGCTGATATCCTGGGCATCTCTTGACGAGTCGGTCTGTGCGTTCATGCCGTCGTTCTCCATAGTGGCTCATTCCCAGTGTAGCTATCACCCTCTGCTATCTCTGTCCCTCGCCAATGGCTTCAAACTCACAACTCCATCGTTACCCAGTCCTCACAAGTACTGATCACCACGGTCGAGCCGCGACCCGTAACAGAAGTCATTCTTTTTGCAACATCCTTGTCTGCTTTCAAAGTAGCCAATGAAAACGATTCTCTCATCGATAGCTGGTGTAGCGAATCACGGATACTACGCGTTGGTGAACTCATTCAATTCAACGGCCACCCCAACGGAATCACAAGCTCGGAACAAATCACATTCAGAGTTGATACCCTCGAGCCTGTCCTTCAAGGATACATCAAGAAAGACATAACCAGAGTTGTCGTTCTCCTCTCAGAGGAAACCGACAGCGATCCTTTCGACATCGATCAGGTGGACTCGGAAGACTCTCCTGACGACGTTGAAATCGACGAAAGTTTTCTCGCAGGATCTGCAGTCGCTTCCGGTTTCCCTACACTCTCAACAAAGAGCTCAGATGGCGATGCAAAATCCGGGAGTTGCTCTCGTTTTGTCCATCAGGAACCATTCCTCTGTGAACCGCTTTCTACCTCCATCTCTCCTGACAGCGACGACACCACTCTCTACCTGAAGACTTCTGATCTCGGCAAACTGGGCCTCTTGAATTCTGATTGGGTCTGTGATCAATACCTTTGTGTCTCTTGATTTTCTCATATTGACCGAATTTGCAGGGCGTTGTGACAACCTCGAGTTCTCATTGTCGACTCGTCCGTGTCGTGGTGGACGATACATCGGTAACTAAGAGGTATGTCAGCCCACTTTCACAAGATGATCTTCGTCTCAATGAATGACACAGCGGAACTTTGAAGGCATCGCCGGTCCTGCTTCACAATATCTGTGGTCAAGACTCCAGCGAATCTCCTACACAAGCTGACAATGCAGTGAAGCTTCGACCAAGTCCATTCGGCTCGCACCGGCCTTTCATCCCCACTGCCCGCACCATCACAGTCGCTCGAGTTGCTTCTCCGTTGTCTATATCCAGGCAATACCAACACGCCTTCTTGTCTGGCCTCAAGTCGTATTTTGAAGGGGCAAGGCGACTGGTAAAGCAAGGCGACCTGATTGCAGTCGCTATTGACAGCGATTCCTCTCGTTGGACACAAGAAAAAGCCGAAGGAGAAAGTGGCGACGGAGAACTACAGTTGGCACCAATGTGAGTGTCCACCGCTGCCTGCTGTGCTCGAAAGACTCTTCATCTATCACGTTTCCAGTGACTTAGATGGTCATCCTAACTCGAACGGGCTTGTTTTCTTCATGATAACCAACGTCGAATACGAAATTCTCGCTGACAATTCCGGAGTCGACTCGCAAGACATGTTTCTCGGTTCGAGAATGGGAGAGCTCGGGTGCTTCGTTGACCCAGAAGTGACTCGGATCGTTCAAGCCGGATTGGAACACTCGAGAATTCCAGACGTTGGTGCCTACTTCGAAACAGGTAAATATACCATCCCTTACTCTTTTCTATCTTTAATTTGACCTGAACCAAAATAGACCACACCTCTAGCCGAAGCGTTCTTGACCATTTGACGAGGACAGCTGCCTCTTCATTATCTCCTTCCAGCCCATTTGGAAAGCTGTCCTCGATGGTGGCTGCCTCGCTGGCCAAGTTCTCGCAGGATTGCAGTCTCGATCTATCATTCCTAATCAAGGGCAATCGCGGCATAGGCAAATTCACCACCGTTGCATGGGTTGCATACAAACTTGGAATCCATCTTTTGGAGGTATGTCTGCTGGTACCCACTGAGGATTGGATTGGCATTCAAACATACCTAGGTTAACTGCTATGATTTGATTGGGGAGACGGATACCAAGACTGAAGCGACGCTGAGAGTTCGGTTCGACCAGGCAGTCAACTGCAGTCCCTGTATAATTGTCCTTAGGAAGCTCTCAGCTCTCGCTCAAAGCACCCAGGGAAATGACGGCTCGGGCAAAGGTAGGCGCGCCAATATCTATAGGCAATGCATTGAATTAAGTGGTCTATTCTAGAACCGCCGCTCACGAACGTACTCAAAGAATGCATTGCAAACCTACAAACCAGTTGGAAGATGACGGGGTTCCCTGTGATCCTCGTTGGGATAGCCAGTGATCCATCTCAGGTTCCACCTCCAATACTATCCCAGTTCAAGCACGAGGTTTCAATCGAAGTAAGCGTGCTCTACCCATATCAGCAACATGTCGTTGACTCCATTAGGTCCCGGATGAGCGTGCTAGACATGAGATACTCAATACTTTACTACGAAACGCCTCCCTAGCGTCCGATGTGTCTATCTCCGAGCTGGCAACTCAGACTGCAGCCCTCGTAGCCGCAGATCTCGTTGACTTGGTAGCTAGAAGTAAGGTGCTAGCCCTCGAACGAGTTCTCAAGGGCCGGTGTGTGACCTGATTCTCGAGCTACATTCGCCTACTCACCTTTGTGAATTTATAGAGAAAGTCAGACATCGTATGTTCGGCTTGCTGGGTTTGATATGATGGCTTGTGACTTTGACAACGCCCTGGGGAAAGCAAGGGAAGTCTATTCTGAAAGCATTGGCGCCCCCAAGATCCCGACCGTTTCGTGGGATGACGTTGGTGGGTTGGCTCACGTCAAGTCGGATATCTTGGATACCATCCAACTCCCCCTCGAGCATCCAGAGCTGTTTGCGGACGGCCTCAAGAAACGCTCAGGTCTGTCGCAAATATACTCCCTTTTCCGAAAATGCTTTCGGCTGACTGTCCTGTAGGTATCCTACTTTACGGCCCACCTGGCACAGGCAAAACTCTTATCGCAAAGGCAGTCGCTACCTCGTGCTCCCTGAACTTCTTCTCTGTCAAAGGTCCTGAACTCCTCAACATGTACATCGGAGAATCCGAAGCCAATGTTCGTCGAGTTTTCCAAAAAGCTAGAGACGCAAAGCCATGTGTCATCTTTTTCGACGAGCTGGACTCCATAGCACCAAAACGAGGAAACCATGGGGATTCGGGAGGCGTCATGGACCGAATCGTCAGTCAACTTCTGGCTGAGCTTGATGGCATGGCAAGTAGCTCTGCGGGTTCCGATGTTTTCGTCATTGGGGCTACTAACCGTCCGGACCTTCTGGACCCTGCTTTGCTCCGTCCTGGAAGGTACGTGAGGCCGGGAAGTTGAATGAATTGTGGGCTGTGACTGACATGGGGCGCCGGTAGATTTGACCGAATGCTGTACCTCGGCGTTAGTGACACCCACGAAGCGCAACTCAATATCCTAGAAGCCCTGACAAGAAAGTTCCGCCTTGATCCTGACCTAGACCTTCGCAAAGTGGCAGAGCAATGTCCTTACAACTATACAGGAGCAGACCTTTATGCGCTCTGTTCCGATGCGATGCTGAATGCCATGTCGCGGAAGGCCATGACACTGGAGACAAAAATCGGTGCGGGCAAACTTTACATCGGATGAATCCTCATCTAACACTGGCCACAGACGAGCTGAACAAGGGTCCACGCGACACTCGTCATCCTTATCCTATCACACCACAATACTACCTGTCGGAGCTTGCTACACCAGAAGAGATCCTCGTCACAGTCACTTCCGAAGACTTTGAGCTCGCTCTTCGAAATTTAGTGCCTAGTGTTAGCCAAGCCGAGATGGACCATTATGCTCAAGTGCAAAAACGATTTACGCAGGACAAGGGAAGTACATAGGAATAGCCGATGATCGATGGTACATGCACGGGCAAAAATACAAAGGGGGGCCGTAAATATCGTAGCTTACGCTCTATAATATCAGTGTCAGTATAGGTGCAATAGTCAGTGAGATGTCAAAAAATCAAAATCTAATCAAAACCACTGCTTGGACTGGAAACCAATTTTCTCCAAGAGTTGTTTAATGCTGGATGGTACGTAGGTGAGCGCCTTGGACGCGAACTTGACGGGGCTGCCGACTGTCTCAGCCCTAGGAACGAAGGGTGAGGTTGACGATAAATAGACTGGAATGGACAACTTACTGGTAAGCAACCCTTCCATCGATCCAGGTCTCGAGACGGAGCAAAGGTCGGGTCTTGTTAGTGGTATCGACTTCAATAGACGACCTGACAGTCTGTTAGTAGACTAAACAGCCCTTGAACAGGAAGGAACATACCACTTCACAGTGCCTCTCGCAATGTATTCCAACACCTTCTCTCGAGGTATTTCTTCATCAAAGGTCTCAACCTGAGGGCCATCTTCCGTCAAAGTGACCTCGGTTCTCGTCCTTTGGACCACATCTTCACTCTGCAACTTGAGCGTGCGAACAAATGGGATGTAAAACATATTCAGGGGGCTTGTAGAGATCTCTTGAACAGGGTATGACCCTTCACTCTCTCCTGTGAATTCAATAGCAGCAAACTCGTGACGATCACCCGAGAGAATGAAAACGTTGGGAACAGAATGCAAATCTTGCAAAATCTGGGTCTTCTCTACTTCATATCCACCCCACGAGTCCTTGACTGCGTCGTGACCCCAAAGAGAGGTGAATGGCACGGAAGAGACGATGAACTTGAATGTTGCGGTATTGTTGACCTAATGCCAGTATCAGTTTCGCGGAGATGAAAAGGTTAAGAAAAACGACGCGCCTTGGCAAGCCATGAATTAAATGCCTCGAGTTGCTTCTCCCCCAGCATCGTTCGTTCAAGGGGCGAGACGGTTTCGGGATCGGAGCGATAGCGGCGAGTGTCCATGACGAAGAATGCGACGTCACCATACGTAAAATTGAAATAATGGTCGCCAAGGGCAGGTGAATCATAGTTGACGGCACCGTTGTAGAGCTTGAATGCGTTCACTGCGACAGGATAAGGTGAGGGATCCAAACCGCTACCACCGTAGTTGTTGATGATCTGGACTCGGGAGTTTAACTGGGAATGCGCTGCCAGGCTTTCAGCGATCAACGCACCTCGTGGTCGTCGTAAGCATGCAGCATGGCTACCAGAAAATTGAAAATTTAGTGTCGGAAAAGACGCAGAAAAAAATAGTACATACGAAGATGTTCATAAATCTTTCTGTAGCTGGGGCTTGCATAGGTCCTTCGATAAAGACGGAGGTACGCGTCTTCGTCGTCTCCAAAGTAGACTGGCACGTCGGCGTAGATAAAGTCACCCAAGAAAAGCATAAACTTGGGGAAAATGGAGGTGACTGGAGCAGGGGTAATACTTTCCGTCTCATTGCTTGCAGATGAATCTGTTTCGTTTGTCTCAGCTCCTAGAACAGACGCAATAGGCGCGGGTGGGGGTGTGAGAGACTGGCTGAGGAGGTCGAAGCCTTGGATGTTGTTTCTCGCCAATGGCCCTTTGTAAGGGAAATTTGGGGTGATGCAGGACGAGACTATGAATTTGAAATGAGAGCCTGAGTCGAGGCGTGGGTCGGGGAAAGTCTGGAAGTGAATGGGAGCTCTGGGATAAGGAAGCAAGATCCCGTCGGCGCTAGAGAATATGTCTGGACAATGGTTAAAGAAACTCAAGAGTTGTCCAAGGACCACACTCACATTCATATTTGGTGTCCGGCCAAAGGCTCCCGAGGCGAGTGGCGTTCACCCAGTCGTTGTCCTTGGACAGAGTGATGAACGGGCCGTCTTTCCAAGGGGCGACGGACTGGGTGACCTCGCGATAGAGAATTTGAACTTCGTGCTCAGTCTCATTGACCAAGGGATACCTGAGCATGATCTTGGCTGCATCAGGATATACGGCTCCAACTCGGGTGAAAGTGACGTCTTGCTCTGGGAAAAGGACCGGATTGAGGGCAAGGTCGAGACTGGCCAGTAAAAGGCCGGTGTTGATGAGGACATTGAGGACATTGGGCAGACGATCTCTTGTCCTGAGCCCTAGGAGGACGGCGGCCAGCGGGGAAGGGTCCGTGTCCTTTGGCTGCGATTTCTTTGCATCGGGATCGTGAGGCTCTGGGGCGGTGGAGAGGGATAGATAGAGTGCAGAGAGATAGCCGAGGTGGAGGAGAGGGAGGACGGGGATCGCAAGGCGGGTTGGGATTATCTGGAGGAATATATAGGCAAAAAGACGGAAAAGGGTGGACAAAACGGGGGGCAGGAGGGCGAGGGACATGGTGGCCAGAAGGCAAGGCGGGCTCTGACATTCACACGTGACATCACCGACTTGTTTCTCTCTTTCATCATGGGTGCCGGTCAGTCCAAGCCAGACGCAGACGAAAAGGTTTTCCAGAACCAAGTCCCCATCTCTGTGAGCTCTGTGTTTCCAGTTCTGCTGTCGTCCATCTCACAGACTCGCCCCAGTTCTCCCCAGATGTCGTCAACCAGCTCTCCGACAACCTCGAGACCACAGAGACCACCCCCCAGCGCCAGTCCCTAATCGACTCCCACATCCGCGCTCGCATCCAGGGCGAACTCGAGCACCTCAGGAAGGAGGAAGAGGACGTGCGCCACCAAATTGAACATGCCCTCGAGAAGGAGAACCTCGACCGCGAGAAGGGCATGGCAGGCGACGCCTCGGCCAATGACGGGACCACCTCTGGCGACGTCAAAACCAGTGCCGCTCTCTTCGGCGACCTTGAAGAAATCCGGAATAAAATCAACAAATACCATGCCAAACGCGACCTCTCAGAATACCCAGAGGTGCACGCTGCAGGCTCCGTCTTGGCCGAATGCTACCGGTCGGTCACTCGACTCTTCACACTTTTACAACATATTGATTCTTATTTGCTAGACGAAACGCAACCACCTCGTTGAACTGCTGGAAAGAGGTAGACAGCTTCAAGGCCACTGTCGCCAGACTCGAGCAGGTGAGTCCAAACTCACCCTTGTCTCCTTCCTCTCTCACCATCACAATTGCAGGAGTACCTCAAGTCACTGTAATACGTGTTACTGTGCATGTCCATCTTAGACGCAATAGATTAATGGCTTCTGCTATCACAACGCAACCCCCATTGGCACTACCCGGCTGCTCTGTCCGTCAGTGTCCGAAAGCGACCCAACCAGGGTAGCCCTCTGTGACATCTCCTCCCGCGCGTGCCTACTTGACCGACTGAACAAAAAGTCCAAACTAGACGTCCATGACCACCTTCTAACCTTGCTCTCTTCATTAGTTGTGACAGGCGGTCTCTCTTCCCGCGGGTAGCGCTCAATGTCCACCTCACGCAGTCGTCGTCCGCGGTTCTCGTCCACAGGTAGGTTTGGCCCGGGAGCTTCCCTCGAATTCCGGACGTTCGAAATCCTGGCTTTCCGCTGCACCCTCTTCGCCGGTGGTGGGATCTGCAAAGTGTTTGTATGCGCACTATAGTTGATTCCGCTCCGGTTCCCGTCTCCCGTCGTCGCAAACTTGATTTGCTTCTCCAAAGGCCGTCCATGCATCTGCCGAGCGCGTTTCTGAGGTCGGGGTCTGCTTATTCCACCTGAATTGCGAAGGGTGTTATACCTCGTTGCCTAAGATCAATTCATTGTCGATTGAGCTTCTATCATCGAGAAGCACCCGTTCCGTCGAGTGCGTATGATAGCATGTCTGCTCACCGCTTCTCTCCTTTGCTTCTCTGCTGCCCGGTCGATCGACCGTCCCCACCAAATCCAAGCGATAGTCGCGCCGATGGCAAGTACTACACCTGCAGCGACTCCACCAGCAATAGCTGCAACTGGTATCCTGCTCCCAGTTGTTGAATTTTGAGTGGGCACCGCGATAGCGCTGGGAGGAGCCTTGTAGAGTGTGGCCGTAACGATACTCGGCCGACCGAGAATTGTTGTAGTAGCGTACACGACAGACATGGTCAGTGCCAAATCCAGGAAGAAAAAGAGGAGAACAGCGAACGAAAGAGGCACATCGTCCTAAGCAAAGAAAGAAGACGTGATATTGTCACCCACGCAGTCTTTTTAGCATTCATCAGCGGTACGCCATACCAAACAAGCAAAGCCTCGAGGCAATTAGGAAGATCAAAAATAATCATCTGTATATACAAAAACAATACAACTCGTACACATCGTCGTCGAAGCTCTAAGTATCGTCATCCATAGTAGCAAGCTGGGCCTCGTTCAAAGCTTCAACCATAGCCATAACCTTGTCCTCCAGTGTCGCGACCCGTGCCTCCGACTCCTTCTTCTCGTGATCCAATTCGGCATACCTGTGCTGCAACATCCTCTCCCGTTGCTCCAGCTTATCGACCTCTTCCTTCAGTAAAGCTACCCGACGAGGTCCCATCACAGACTCATTGGTCCGCAGACTCGAGAAGCTCGTCAGCTCGCTCTGGGTCTGCTGGGTCTCAGCAAACGCATCAGTTAGGCGTTTCGAAAGTGCCTGCCCCCTCGCCTGGTATCCACCCAACACCACGCCCAACTTCTTCTCCGCCTTTGCAGCCTTGCTCGCAATCTTGGTCATGGCTTCCCGATACTGGCCCAACTGGATAGAATAGCCCTCCACCCTCTCCTCTTGCGACATCTCCTCCGGGTTGACAAGCCTCTGGAGCTTGGGGTGATACGCAAGCCTCGTCCGCTGTGCAGCCCATGACACGTCCTCAGACGGAATGTCCGCGTTGGCCAAAGCCACGAGCCCCTCCCTGATCTGAGACGCATTCGCAGAGGGATACCCCACCATCTGCGCAAGCTCCTGCTGAATTACGGCTTTTGCTACCTCCATATCTTCGTCCGCAGGAGGAACATACCCAGACTGCACTCCACCAGGCGTCGTCGTTCCTGGCAAGGGGTACGAAATGGCGTCATGCTTCAACAGTTCTGCCATTTCTGCATCAATCAAACGAGTTGCAGCAGCCTCTGCATCGTCGTCATTAATGTCCTGCTGGAACCGAGAGATAAGACTCTGTGTGTTAACGTTGGCTGGTCGAGGTAGGGCAAGCTGCACGGCTTGCGAACGTCTGGCAAGTGCCTTCCGCTCTTCTTCCTCCTTGGCACGCTTTATCCGTGCATCGCGTTCGGCAGCATCCTCTTCAGACAATCGAGCGCCTGCTGCGGTCCCCTCGCCCCCCTCTTCATCATCAGGAACGAGGAGCTCAAAGTTATTTTCGGGCTTTGGAAGGCTCATGAAACCAGCCCGCAAGGCTCGTTTCGCTGACGTCAATTGAGCCGCAGCAGCGTCAGCTGGGTTGATGGCGAGGTTATCGCGGAGAGGTGTCTGCATGGGCGTGCCAGCGACTTTGCCACCATCTGTTCGCGGTGTTGCCCCCACGTTGTGAGCATCCTGGCGAAACGGTGTTGCAAGGGGGTTGGGTGTAAACGCGACTTGATGGCGAGGCGTGGCGCCTTCAAACCCGGTTCCACCACCAGGTGCGGAATGCATAGGCGTGTTTTCATCTCCGAGTAGAGGTGTTTGTTGAATTGTCATATTTCTGAGATTCCGGGCTTCCATCATTACGGTATCCTCTAAAGACGGGCGTCAGTAAACAGATAGCGGTAGAGAAGGTGTAGATACGCACGCTGAGGAGCCGTTCTCGGTGTTCTAGCCATACGAGCTGCTTCCAGGCCATCATAGTCGCTTAAGAGTTTGCCGCTCGCATCGCTTCCACCTCCAACCAAGGCCTTGGCGCTTTCACCGGCCTGGCCAATCTTGACAATCTCCTCCAACTCGGCCTCGCCGACTTGAGCACCAGGTAGGACAAGCTTGCGCCTGCGGCCGATAGACTCTGCCTCCTTGAGCTTTTGGATTTGAGCATCACGAGCAGGCATAAACTTGGTTTCGTGTTCGCCCTCCTTGTTCTTGCGTTGGCGCTTCTTCCGTTCGAGCTCCTCCTCTTCCGGCTTTCGCTTGTTTTCCAATCTTCGCAAAGACTGTCCAACGGGAGGAGCGGCGACGACGGCTTGCTCTTCCGACGTGTCGTAGAAACCAGGAGCTGGCTTCTTCTCGAAAGGAATGTCGGCATTGTAATCCATTCCCCTTCTCTTCGTCTTGGAACGCATGCTGTTGAACATGTCAGATTTGAGAATAGAAATGACGGATAGTAGCGCACATAATGCCGGCGGCTTTTAGTTCTCTCTTCTTCTGCAAGACTGCTAACCGACGGGCTTCTTCAAGTTGACGCTCACGGGCTTTCCGCTTGGCCTTTTTGCCCTGAGTGTTGGCCAAACGGGCACGGGCCTCGGAAAGCATTTCCTTCTCTGCACAGGTATGAGTCAGGTATGTTGGGGAAGAGGAGCGGACACGTACCGTCTTCGTCCATGTCAATGGGGTCAGGACGGGCTGGCTTGGTTTCCGGGTCGGGGTCGATTTCTCCAGGACGAAGACGGCGGATATCATCGATACCGGGACCCGCACCCCCAGGACCGGCGAGACCAAGTTCTTCATTGTCCTTGGCCTCGGCCTCGTCGAGGAGCTTTTGGTAGCGCTCCAAGCACTGGGTGGCGGTTCGACCGACGATGGGAGCAATGGAGCGCCATTGGGTGGGCATGAGCTTGGCGAGGTGCAAGAGTTTTTCATCCTCGGTCTGGAGAAAAAAAGGTTGGCACGAGCGGGAGAATGAGGGGGCTGCGACGCGCCTTGGACCACTCTGTCTTTTTTATGGATGGATCGAGCCATTCATACCACCGGGCCTTGCACTGCTTGGGGGTCTTGCGCACGAGGAGGGAGGATATGCGGGCCCACTGGTTCTTGCCATACTTTGCGATGGCGGCCTTGAGCACCTCGTCCTCGGTGTTCTGGGGAAGAAGTGAGCGCGGGTCAGCGACGGAGCAGGGGCATATTACCTTCCAGACGCCTGTTCAGGGGATGTCAGCGCGCATACAGACCGCAGACACGACGCACTCGCCTCCTTTGATGATGATCCTGACCATGGTCGTGCGCGTGCTGTCCAAGCGCGGGCTGGCGGGGACGTTGGGCAGCGCTGAGTCAGCATGGCACGTGCACGGTGTCTATGGTCGCCGGTGAATATCGCTGGACGGCGGGGGGGCGTTGGGCATGCCCTGGAAATGAGGCACTGACGAGCATCCCCACCCGGGCTGCAGAGAAAATACAACACGGCTGAGCAGAGAGCAGACAAAAGAAATCGATAAATAGGCCTCTGATCCATCCACGATTCCTCAGACAGCCACGGCCTCCAAACCAGGAACAAACAAGTCGCCGGGCTCTCTTCCTGACCACCACTAT
>SDEE01000291.1:0-57897 GCA_004126415.1 Candolleomyces aberdarensis
TATCCAACGGTAAGCTGTGCGTACAGGAAGCTATGAGCATTCACCTCAAACAGACAAATTAATTCAACGGTATCCTCAGGATTGATCAATTATTTCATATTCATAGCAAGTCAATGTGCTAACAGACAGGCCTGAGCCGTATACCTGGATCCCAATGCCGTAGCGAAGCAAGGCAAGTCTTGTATTCCTTAATCTTATTCAGGCGTCTTCCGTTCACGCAACATCGTCTCCTCCTTAGCTGCCTCTTTCCTGCCACCTCGTCTTCGAGTGGGCATATTGGTAGCAATTATTTGGCAAGTGATGGACCTGGTCAGTCTTCTTTCCGCTCTCGTTAGGTCGTTCATCTGTCCTAGAGGCATTGTGCCTTTCCTTGCTTCGACCTCGGCGTACAGCACCCAATGTCGTGTCTATTCAACTGTTACAACCTCACCGATATGACAGCCCCGTCAATAGCCACCCTTGTAAACGCAACCTTCGATTCAAAGTCCTGCCTCTTCAATCCCATCGATTTCTAAACATTAACCACCTCTCATACTTTTCCATCAGTGTCACCACCAACGCCACCCTCCAGCATTGTCGATCCTAACCTTATCCTCTTGAAGCTCGGGGGTTCTCACTGCCCGTACCACCATCTCAACTTCTGCTTGGCCATTCCCTTGCCAATGACATCGACGGCAATCTCCTAAGCGGCGGTCTATCGTATCGTAGTCAGCGGTACCGGCTGGGTCGCTGGAGCAGACGACGTCGGCGAGAGGTCTTAGAGTTCGTTGTCGCCATTCTCTGGTGCTTCTACCTCGACGCTTTTGGATCGTTATGCACAACATACAGCAATAGCATCAAGACTGGATGACTACCGACAAGAAGCAGTCCCGCCACAACCTCGTCTCCGTCTCGAAAGGCGATTAAAGTCACCTTGGGCGTGGAGCTGGTCAAACAGCCTACGTATCCGGATAAGGATCCAGATTTTAGGGAGGGCCTACCGAGATTGCAAACGTCGACAATATCACCGGTCGGAACGTTGTACGGACCCGAAGGCTACGATTACGGGCTCGACGGACAAGGGAGGACTCCGAATGTTCCGCATTCTCGGAGTTCTCGTCGTCGGTTTGCTATTTCGAAGGATTTTGGCGGGGATAGCTTCGGGTCGGGGGGCGCAAGGTATGGACGAGCGGAGGCTTAAACCACTACGCATCGTCACCCAACAGCTGGAAGTTTACAGGCGTACATACGTCCAGTCCCAACTAGAAAAGGTCAAGGAAGGGGAGCATCAGAAGTCCCACAAGGGAGAGGGTGGAAGCGGCCTGGGAGCATCGATCCCATCTCCCAGGCCCCCCAGCTACGACTCGAGTAACACCCTGCAAAGAGCCACTGGACTGGAGGAGGAGGAGGAGGAGGAGGAGGAGGAAAGTGGCCTACGATACCTTCACGTCGACACGGGAATTCGTCGAGCCATAGCTCAGTCGGAAGTCGTACAGGAAGGTGAGGAGTTCGACCAACATTAGCTTCCAACTTTAACTAATCTGCCAAAAACAACCCACCTTCCAGCATTTGAAGGTGCAACGGAGGCTACTGAGGAGGCTACTGATTTGCTGTGGCCCTCCAGCAGATTCTGCACCTCGACTGTTGGCGCATCCCAAACCCACACTGAGCCGTCACCCGAGCCAGAGACAATCCGTGTTCTATCGCTTGAAAATGCAACCGAAGTGCGCCTAACGTATCAGAACGTGTCACAAAAGAGAGAACGAACAGTGAACAGAGGGTGAAGTTCGAAAGCTTGGGCGCACGGGGTCGTGTCGAGACTCCAGCTACGTCGATAGAAATGAGCATGCACGGTAGGCCCTGCAACAAAAAGACACGCATAGAAAGCCGATTCATTACCGTGAACGGTTTCTGGAGATGTAAATATTACGGACACGTGTGAGACTGGTCTTTGAAAAGGGGGTAAGGAAGCCGACTATTGATGCTCGAAGCTGACGTTTCGCTCTTCCCATCTTCGTTGCAGACCCTATCCCTACAGGAGTCGACCGACTTGCACCCTTTCCTCGCTCTCCCGCACATCATCATCATCGTCAACCCCGAACGGCTGACCAAACCATGCCCCAGCAAACGCCCGTGGCGAAGTGAAGCCTCCCACCTCCGCTTCTCTTGGACTGGAATACAGAGGGCCTTCATCGGTGTACAGGTCCACAGTTTGCTTGGCAGGTCAGTCCACATCGTCGCAGCATCGGAATAGGGAGAGGGAGAAGGACCTGCATACTCACATTCCTCCCCTCGCACTTCTCGGTGGGACTTCCGGAGCCGTCGTCGTCGTAATTAGAGGCGGCCTCGCTGCTTCCAAGATGACAATCGGTGATGCAGACCTCTACTCTTCCATCCCTTCCCACCTTTCCCTCCTCGCGTGTACAAAACTGAAAGCGTTGAACTTGAAGAACCACCGAAAGGCGACGGGGACTGCCGAAGCATCGTCCTCACCAGAACCTGAGGCAGCCCTGGCGGTGACGCCAACGCAACTTGCTCTATCAAACCCAGGCGACATCGCAGAAGAAGATATGATCACATATAACGAGGAATACTGGATTCGATGTTGCTGGGGCGGGAACGGTTGAACAGGGGGAAGAAGCTAAGGTGCACAAGAACAGGAGGTCCAGTCTGCTCAGCTTCGACGAGGCTGAGGGAACACGCGGCATCGGCAGTCTGGCCGAAATTTTCGCTGTAGCTTTTGACAATGCGCGTCGAGGAGGTGGAATGAGGTCCGAGTCGCTGGAGCCGAGATACGTGGTCGATCCAAGAAGGGATTCCTGCTGGATTAGGGTTTCTAGGAAGGATTTTGCGGAGACTGGGTGAGAGTCGGTAAGAGTTCAACGTGGCGACGGAGGTTGGAGAGGTTGATTTCTGGGCGAAGGAAGGCACGATGAAGGCATATATCGAAGTCCTAGCCACTCCAGGCGGCCGTAGCGACTCATAGGCCAGCGGCCGACAAGGTATCTTCAGATGCGAGGTTTAGAGTAAGATACTCCGAGAGCTACTACCGGTATCAGCTGCGATAGCCAAGGATAAATCGAGAGACTTACGGTATCGAAAGTACTAGCAGGTATGCCTGAATGTCGTCGGCTCAGCCAAGCCTCAGGCCTCACCTCCCGCACATCCAACGCGATCCGCTCCACATATTCATTGTCCTCCCTCTCCTCCTTCCCTCATTCACAGGAAGCTCCTTCAGTCTTGCGGTGTGAAGGCGGTATTCACGTTCAGGGCTGATACATGGAAACGGAGAGGGCACATTGAAGATCGTCGTGGTGGTGGTCAAGAGCAAGCTGCGAAAACCGTATGACGTAAACCAAATCACCCGACTTAGGGGCTCGGCGCCTCCAGGTCGAGGGCTCGATCCATGTCCATGTCGGGAACTTCGATCATTGAGGTACGTACTCTCAGGGACCTGCTTTTTTGTGTTTAACCAGACATCTCACCTCAACCGGACCTACTGGAATGCATCACCGCGAAATATTTTCAAGTTCCCTTCACTTTCGCGAGTGCACTTCAATTGTAATGCTGTCCACCTCGAGAGGGATGTTCTTCCTCAATGTGGAGGAGTCTGTTTTTACAACCTCGCTACTGTCATATTATTTCGGGCTCTACCCAGTCGATAGGCACACCTGTAGATTAGGACTTGCGTTCACTATGTCATGGCCCGATCCACGAGTGGACGATGGGATCACCGCTCGAATAAATTTGAGTCGCATCGAATAGAATTATGACTCTCGCCCAAGTCTTTTTGAGTTATGGAACTCGTATCAGCAGCTCAAGGATTCGCTCTCTGGCTGCCGGAGGACGCGGAGGCTTGATTGTCTCCAGGAGTCGAAGAAGCGAGAGATCTGATGACCAAGGAGGAAGACGATGGAGGACGAGTACTGGAAAACGAGGAAGGGAAGGAAGTGTCGAGATCGCTTCTATGATGACTTGTCTCATGTCTCAATTGGAATGACCGGGATATCATAACCATCTTCCTTCGTCTGGGAGAGTTTGGCTGGATAGGGATGGAAATAGGCGCTCTCGATGCACCTAAGTCGTGCCTACGAGCATAGACAGCGTGGTGAGATGATATTTAGTGAGGGGTTGTTGTTGTGCTGGCTTGAAAGTGTGCTTCCCTTCGTGTTTATCGTGAGTACAATCTCATTTGAACGATGAGCTTCCCAAAATCTTCAAACATTACGCACGAACTCGATTGAGCTTATCGATAAATCTTGTAATCAGACCTAGCGCCGTATCTCTCTCGACGGAGATTGTGTGATAGACCTGCCTCCACCAACCTTCGGTTAAATAATCATAAGTCACCTCTCGTTCCGCAGGAGCGCAAGTCGAAAATAGAACCTGACAACCGAGCAGCCCGAGTGTATCTGTCTGAGCACCGGGTCAGGCTCATTGCTGCGGCTTTGATTGTTTTAATCTGCTGCGTCATTGCGAAACGCAGATTTTACAACCAGCGCGTTTGGTCAATCGATGCTCGGCCATACAACGGTAAAATCCTCTCGCTTGAGATGATCGCTTCTACAACCACTGAGCTTTCGATTACTCTAAAGATTCGGAAGTCATTCTCAAATCCATCGAAGAAGTCTAGCTCGAGGCTGTTGAAGCAGACGGGAGAAGTTCTTTGGATGTGCGCTGCCCTCTATAGGGCCACGCGTAATTTTCAGCGGGACTCGTTCTAGTATTAGGTATAAAAAATTTCATGTGATCAGTTATTCGAGAAGATTGATACAAAGAGTGGAGTACAGTGACAAGTTTGAAGTGCAGATGGAGAAGGTCATAATGAATATGAATCCCAAAGAATCACTGATACAAGATACTAAGGAAGCGCCTGTAGCTTAATTGTAGGCAGTCATAGCGAAGAACCCGAATGAGAAAAAACATCAGATATGAAAAAGCAACTTACATCTATGGAAAACGGGGAAATGAGCCCTTTGCCCAATCACAAAATGATCACCGAATCGCAAACATATCTGGATTTAGAAGGAGAAGAAGGCGCTAATTGAAGTTCCCACCAACCCCGCAACGTTGACATCGGGTCATCGCTCATACACATGCTCGACACATGCTCGTCTCCTTCCAATTCTCATGCACATCATCTCCATTGATCAAGATGATCCTGGATAATTGCACACGCTTCGGCGTGCGCGGCAGCTCTAATGGAGAACGCTTCGATTCTCCAAATGCCACGACCTGAATCACAAGTTCCATCCATGATCCAACGAACGAGGAGAAGTGATCCTAGTCCACTAGGCTCGTCGTCAAGTTGTCCTAGTTGATATCGTCGATGGATCGCAGCATGAAGCTGTGAAGTCGAGGAAGGCATGAGTTTCCGGGTCATCAATGTTCCACTCTTAATCTTGAAAAGCAGTGTGGTCCTAATCTTCCCATCAAGTGCATACTAGTGCTGCAACGTTTTACGTAGATCGAGTAAACCCCAAAGCCATCCGTCATTGATAGATATCCTACTAAGCGACAGATGAGCCGAATGTGACGACCACCCGACTCCGCCCAAGGCGCGTCGAGCTAGTACCCAGGGTACCGATAAGTATATTCCATTTCCAACTGCGCTGGCCTTGATGTTTGGGAGGGCGAATTTGCCGAACAAAGGGGAGTGATAGCTACCGACAGGCTCGGGTCCCCGGAAGTGCATGGCAAACCTTGAAGAGTCAGTATGCTGTACGCCTGATAGGGAGCGGTGATGATTACCCCAACGGCAAGCGGAGATGCCGGAGATTTGCTATAGGGGGGGAAGGCAGTGATTACGGGAGGGTTAAACAAAGGTCTCTTGTTTGGACAAACTGCGCGCTCCAATGGAAGAAAGATTGTAGTACCGAAGTAATCAGGTTGCAGAACAAGCGATAGAGGGCCGCTCAACGCAGGTAAGGACCGCGTCCGAAGCTCTCGAATGAGTAATGCGTAACATCCTTCAAATATCGCGTAATTACTATGGTGAGCGTCTCGGGACAAGGGAAAAGCCTGGGTGAAGAATCGCCAACTAGGCGAATTTGAGGTTTTGCAGTGTCAGTCTTGTCAAAAATTCACATACGGGTTGAATGAGAGAGGGTAATGTGGTCTCTGGCTGCGGCTTCACATTGATCAGTCATTCAACTTAGAGGATGGAGAGTGCCATCTTTGAGCGTCGTACAAGCTTTATCGGCGTAAACGTCTTTTGAACTCGCGGCTCTGCAGATCAAGCCGGAGCCATTCCATATTGGGACCTTTGCTGTCTACCCTCCATCCACCGTCAGCATACATGGGCAAGTAGTATATTAGTGGTGTTAATCTTTCAGGTCCCATACGTCGACCAGCTTGCATGCTGGTTAAACAGGTGGAGCAAGGACGACTCATGTCAGACTTTGTGGAAGGCCAGATGCCACTCCATATCATTGCGCAGGTGCTGCGCAAGACGGTTCCCTGCAGAAAAAATGAGCAAATCTGTTGTCTAGTACTCTGTATGGCGTATCAGCTGCTGAACGTGTCGAGCGCGTTAGTGATCAACAATCCCAAGATCCATGGTTCGGCGTGGGGATGCTGGTTTAATACTATTGGCACGGAGAACTTGAATATCTTTCATGCATAAATGCCCGAGTATCACCCGCTATCTCATATGAGATTCTGGGCATGGAGAAGTTGGAACCTTACGCCTTCTCCCCATGAACTGCACAAATAGTCATCAGTAAGCTGAACGATCATCAGCGGGCCCTGGTGCTTCGAAGTGAGTGAATTGAACCGTACGGAAGCACGGAGATCTAAGGCAGCCATGAGAAGCTCAGAAAGAGTTAGCACATGCTTGCCAGGCTAATTTCCTGGCCAACAAACTATCATCCCACGTCATTACGTTGGGTGCTGCAACGTATATCCCTCCAGCAAAAATGAACGCCTTCTTCATCTGTGGCTGTGGCTCTCTGAGTGGCTAGTAGCTTGAGGATGCTCGAGGGCTATCAGAAACGATTCCGTATGATATATGTCAGACATATGGCTATGTGGTATCGCAAGGGGAGAAAACCCCTCAATAAAGTACAACGAGGTTGAGAACAACTTAAACACACAGGAAACGAAAACGAGTCCGGCACAAGCTTGTGACGCCCATGATCCAGAAGCTGCGGTGAAACCTCATCTTCTTTTCGAAGCCATGTCCTGAAGATCAAAGAATGAGGTATTCTGTGGTCTTCGCCTTTGAAATGACATCGGCTTTTGCCCAAACTGCACGTCGCCCGTTGAGTACCGCTCGTCGAAGCTGTGCCCGTGCTCCTGGATGTATGACTCTTGTCGTAGGTGGAGAATCATTCGACTTGCAAGCATCGAATGAATAACACGCTGGGGTCTTAGTGGAATTCATTAGCCGGTTTTGTAGCAGGGTAACACGGTCGACTCACATCGCGAACAAGGTTCCATTAGCGGGCTGTCGTTGGGACTGTGTCAGCGGCTGTCGAAGCCCTCATGAAAATAGTAGAATCACGCACGGGAAGAGATGCGAGCATTGAGATGTTGACCACAGAAGATGCTACATGTACGGCGTGAGCATCCATCATCACGCAGAAACACGAAACACGAAACTCACCGGCGAGTGCCAGGAAAAAAACGAACCCATCTCGATAGAAGATCTTCACAAGAGAGCTCCGTGTATCCCGATACCTCATAAAACCAATATAGAGCATCACGAGCATGATCACTAGTGGCCTCGATGAGTGAAGTCCGCCGATGAGATGCGACCTGATTCGCTTACAGGTTTCGTTGGCCATAAGTAAAGCGAAGGGAATAGTTGCATACAGGGTGTTGACGGCCACTGCCATACAGGCAACGTGTTGGGGGAAGGGTGAAGCTATCCCTGACGACCATTTTAGAGTAAGATTTCCGATTCCAGTCACAGCGCAGCGTCGTCACTCACATTGAAACGAGTCCAGGAAAGGTCCGAGGAGGCCAACGATGGTGGCCCATACGGCAAAGAATTGTACAATAAGCCACCAGCGGAAGAGCGCGGTCTGTCTTGATAAGGCGTAGAGGCGAATGAAAATGACAGCTATGCAAGGAGCGGTAAGTTTGATTATATCGGGTTACTGGCCAGCTTGAATACCTTCTGACATTCCGAGTGACAGAATAAGCCCCGCTAGTGTGTGTCGAGGGTAAGATAGCGCTGCTATTAATATTAAATACACGAACCTGAGCTCATGAAGTATGAGATCCGGCACGTCTATGAATGCAGGGGTGTCGAAGTTAGACCTAGTGAGCTGAGTCAGAGTAATGCTGTTGGAACAAACCTGAAGGTCGGGAACTATGAGGTCTAGTGACGCTGTGTTAAAGGATCATATAACTTGTTGATCATGGAAGGACTCACATATGTAGCTGCATATGATGTCGATTGGGAAGTATCGACTGAAGAAGTAGAGGAACTTGACGAAATTCCATCGAGCTGGCCAAATGACTTCTGCTTCAAAAGGCAGGGTATGGAGCCAATCCACAACCTACCGAACATCCGTGAGTGAACAAGACGCTCTCGAATCCAATAGCTGCTCGGAACTTACCCATGCAGTAGCGACGATGTCTACTCGGAGTCAGAAGTGGTTTAGAAAGGTGCGAGTACATGCTCACCATGAATGTGCTGCGTCGAGACGAGATGAGTGATTATGTACCGAGCAGCCCGGCATCAACGACGTACAATGGATATGATCGTGTTTCTGGTTGCGGCGATGAGAATCCCTACATTCATGGTCTCTAAGCCCAGTATAAGATCGTACGGGGTTGAGTCGTCTCTGAGATGGCACCGAGAGCGCAGGTACAGAGTCAGCGGGAATCAAGCATTCCGTCACTGATAATAGCTCCCTGCCCGTTAAGTACGCCTTCCTGGTTCCATCAATAGTAGCCCATCGAAGCCCCACAACGTAAACCATAATGCGAAGTGTACAGTCCTTGCTGATTATCATGTGCACAACAACGTGATGGCAACACGAATTGAAGAAGAACGGGGTCCGAGAACCCGTGGGTGACGGAGCGAAGGTGGAGTTGACTCTCTGAAGATGGCTGATGTGACGAGTAAGCCTTACCACGTCTCTTAACTTCTCTTCGGTGAATTTATAAGGTATGA
The DNA here is from genome assembly GCA_004126415.1 of Candolleomyces aberdarensis. Lineage (NCBI taxonomy): Eukaryota > Fungi > Basidiomycota > Agaricomycetes > Agaricales > Psathyrellaceae > Candolleomyces > Candolleomyces aberdarensis. The sequence goes on from SDEE01000291.1 coordinate 9,107, forward strand.
TCTGATGGCTTGCCGAGGCGTTTCACCCTGCTGGACGGTGCAGCTTCGTCGACGTCCATTTGTACGACGGCATCAGGGAGAGCGACAGGGCGACCACCGGCTTTTTCTTCACCACTGCAATCAGCTACCCATGCAGCGCTCTCTGAGATATAGCTCAAGCAGGCTGCGACCACAGGAACCAGAAAGTACCACATGCCAGTGGTCACTGGTCTGAAAATCTCAAGTACGCCCCATTCCCTGGCAGCGCCGAGTTCGCCCTCATGTGTGTATATGTGTGTAGATGTCCACTGTCACCCACCACCGCCCAATAGACCACGCCCCGAGTCGCCGACCCACAACCTCTCGATATCCTTACTCATTAATACAACTTCTGGGTGGCGGCACCGAAAGAGGCCCATTCTTCAGTACTGTTCGTCGCTCGGCTCATGGTCCGTGCGCTGTCCGTGATCAGCAATCTACCATCGGCCAACGACGCTGTGTTCGGTTTTATCGTACATTGTGACATGAACTAAATATATAATTTTTTCAGTCTCATTTGGGCGGCTGCTGTCGCACACGTAAAAAAGCTAGGATTCGTTTTATCAGCCTCCGCAGGATGGACATCGGGTAGGGTCTTGTCGGATCGTCGCTTACTGACAGCCCTGGCAGGGTCCAGGTTGATGATTCCCCATATTTGACTTGGGGGGTCAGTGCTCAGTTTGGGTGTCCTCCGACCTTTGGAGGGACACAAGCATACACACTGCGTACTGAAGAGATCAGTGATGTGAACTCGCCTATGCTCTGGGTCGGCAGAAATTCTGTTTGATGAAACAAAAATTCTCATCTGGACCCCGAGACATTCCACTCGGGCATCTCGTAGGTAAATCACCTTCCCCTGACATTCATCCATAACTCCATCTGTCATTGTCTTTCCGCGGTGACCTCGAACCCGAATACACGATACAAACACACGATCAAAGCAATGGAAGCAATCTTAATGCAGTACACAAAGGACCCGATCCCTGCAATCCAATCTCACGAGCGGTGAGGAACGTTCTCTTAGAACTCATTCGTCTCAAGAATATCAGCATCATGGTTGCGCTCTCACCAAGTGAAGCCACCAATTGAGGCTCTACCGCGCACAATGAATCCGTGGTACGAACTTCTCTTCCATCAACCGAGATAGAAAAATGAGAAATTGCCTGCGTACTACTGTCATGGAGAAGCGGACAAGCATAAAACAAGCTCACAAATTCAGTATGATCGACCTCCTGAGCACTGAATTTTAGTAGAGGAACGGATGTTTGAATCGGTAATTTGAGCAATCTAGAGTTTTGCATCCCCATTGTTGCCATGGAGGGCTGTGAAAGGCCATCGTATCGTTTTGATGTTTAACCCCTACCATTGCTATTACTCCTACTACAGCTTTGGGAAAGAGAAACGAGATGATTGGTTCAGCATCACACAGAGTGATTGGGATCCAATTACGTTCTTGAAAACCACGCTTATCGCCAACATTCGACTCATCTGATCATACGGTCACAATATGGACATTGACATCATATCGCGATCCCATTTCATTGATACGATGCCATGAGCCACCTTTCTGGCATCACGGTCACGGCAGCCGGTGTACTAGGCTCATTATTTAACGGGCCATTCTCTGAATAATTGGTACACAAGCCAATTCCCCGTCTCACTACTCAGCATGTCCTCTCGCTCAGCTCTCGAAGCGTCAATGCGTGCCAGCCTGGACACACGTAAACGCGTCGGCGTCCCTAGAATGGATGCGGACATTTTGTATTCAAATCATGCTGGCGACCTTTTCTCCAACGACTATCTCTCCATCGGACAACTCCCCCACATTCGACAGCAGTTTCTTGATACCCTCTCACGGACGCCCAATCTTCTTGGCTCCACTGGCTCACGAGCCATCTGTGGAAGCACCGCCGACCACATCGAGCTGGAGGACTACCTCATGAAGCAGTTCGATGTGGAGAAAGCAATGATCTTCAATGGCGGGTATATCTGTAACTTGACCTTCTTCGGTTACACACCGCAGGCCGGCGACGTCGTTCTGTACGACGAATATGTTCACGCTTCCATCCACGACGGGCTCCGAATCAGCCGCGCCAAGGACCATACCATTTCTTTCGCCCACAATTCGCTATCAGACTTCGAATTGAAGTTGAAGCAGATCCTGAGGGACTATCCCTCAATCTCAGGTGGACTATCAACCCTGTTCATCGTGATCGAGTCCGTATACTCAATGGAGGGCGACTTCTCTCCAATGGAAGAGATCATTACCCTTGTCGAGAAGTACGTTCCATCTAGGTCGGCACACATCGTTGTGGATGAGGCCCACTCTATCGGCCTGTATGGACCGGGCGGGAAAGGTCTTATTCGCGAGTGGGGATTAGAGAAGCGCGTCCACTCTGCCATCCTTCCATTGACAAAGGGGGTGAACTTCACTGGTTGTGAGTGATCACGTTTCAATTTGAACATGCTGCGATCACGAGAATTGACTTCATCTTAACAGGTGTATTGACGACTACGCCAACTATTTATCAGTACCTCTCGAACTATGGAAGGTCCTGGCTTTTCACGACATCACTTCCGCACGTCGATCTCGCTGGTATCAAGTTCTGCCTCGAAGTGATTCAAACTCCAGAAGCTGATCAGGTATGTCGGTGCCCTCAGTGGATCAGAACATTGGCTAAATTTGAAACAGCTTCGAAAGGATGTTGCGACGTTATCCCATTTCTTTGTCAAAACGTTCTTGGAGGCAACGTATGACATCCCTAAGGAGGTCCTTTCGATTCTTCACCACGAATCCAAGGACTTACACGGTCGAGGCCTCGTGTCACCGGTATTTCCCATCTATACCCCTCAGCCTATCCCACTGCAGCACTATCTTAACAAGCTTGGATACAACGCGCGCGGTCTCGCCTATCCAGGTGTCCCGAAGGGCACAGAGCGAATTCGAGTTGTCATTCATGGCCGGAATACAGAAGCCCAAATTCGCCATTTTGTGAAGAGTTTGCGCGCGTGGGGGTTGAGCCAAGTCTCCCTCACTACCACTGCCCGGTCGAGCGCGATGGTGGAAGGACTAGGAAGCTTGCACAAGCTGTAAGATTTCGTGCGTTGCATGAAGCGCGTGTTCGATTGTAGATTCACACTAGACCCCCTTATTCACGTACACACTGTGATCCTGGATCAATAGATTTGTTCTAGTGGATGAAGTATGTACCGCATACAACCATGCTGCGCTGCGCAGAGATGTAGATCCCGAGTGAGATTGCTGCCAGCAGGTAATCGGAGAGGATATTTCGGCCTACATCAGGGCTTTCGCAGCGACTTGGTTTCATGCGAATGATAAGTACAAAAAAAAGGCGGATTGGTAGCGAACAATGATAATCCATCCGTTGTAGGTGGCACGCGCTACACTTCCATGTTTGATGGAGGCGGCGAATGATTTGTGCCAATTAAAGAGTAGTTGGGTAGTCGGCAGGATTTGATGCAGGAAAATCGCAACGAAATTACGGGATGCCGCGTCATACTATCCTGCTGATGACGTGCCCTGCACTGCACATTCTCGGTGAACTCGGAGAATGCGTCATGGGTGCCGATTGATGGGGAATGGGGGCTGATTGTTCGGCCGAGGGAAGATCGCTGACTCACCGAAGTTGCAAAGCCGAAACAGGCGTCCCGGCGGCAACGGCAATCCGTCAGTCGACTACCTTCTCTGCTCTGGGCTCTGCAGAATAAACTTGAAAGAAGACTGCGCAGTCTAAAAAAAAGCTGGACGTGAAGCTGGAGTGGCTTCCCGGCCGCATATTTAAGTATAGGTTCTAACAACAATCAAAGAAGAAGACGAACTTCAAACAGGAGGAGACACAGCAACATGCAGAGACGAGAACGTAGTAAATTGGGGGGAATGAGTCAAGAGCCGTGACAGGAGGTGGTAGAATCAATGGCGACGGGATTGCCGGGGACCAGTGATATACTAGCAGAGTGGTTCTTTACCTCATGTGAAGGCAGGGAGGATAAAACTCGCCGGGAGCAAAATCTCGAGTCGGCACTGGTAAAGGGAGAGGCTTTTCCCTATGAAAAGTCACAGTCGAAGGCGCTGATCATGATCATTAGCTTGCTGGCTCCTGACTAAGGACTGGCAAGAGGCGTTCCATCGTCGCACGCAAGAAAGGTCCTAGGAATTTTTTTCAAGTTTGTATTCAAGCTCGATCAGTAGCCATGGGGCTGATAGCTTGTAGGACCCGATCGAGTGGACTAGGAGCAGATATGTAAGCCATGCAGCAAAACTACATAGCTCGCGCTTCAGACAAGGTCGACGCAGAATGAGTGAGGACAGGACGAGTAATCCTATATCAGCAGAAGAAACGACTGTCGTAGTAATCTCATAGGAGAGTGGTGGTCAAGGAGTCAATGAAACGAGCTGAAAAGGGAGATGACATATGCATCTCTGTACAGAATATACAAACACTTGCGTCAGTCCGAGATAAATCTCAGGGACATAATCTGACTTGGTGATCTGGAGTGCACGACGCCGGCCTTCATTTCTTTGCCATACCTGTTCCAGAGGCGGGAGAGCTCGTGAGCCTTTAATTTTGCCACTGCGCCTACGGATAGCAGGTTCAATCCACGTGTCGATCAGCTTGACTTCTATTCACTCAGGATGGCTGCTAGTGGTTCTAGCCCATCTGTTTCGCTTGTTAAAATAAAGTACGTTTCTGAATAAAGCTCACGGCCCGGGATAGTGTCTAAACGTCTCAATAGATTTTGTGGACGAACCATACGAAGAGGGCTAACCCTCTCGAAAGGCGGTGCTTCAGGCGTTCTCAGGCATGTATCGATAGATTGAACCCACATGTACTTTATCTACCTCGTTGAGACGTCTAATGCATCATATCACGCATATTCAATAAATCAGCTATCCGGTTGGTGGGCACGGAATGCCAGAGCGCTAACGGTGCTCAAGTCGAGTCGGTCTTCGAACGTGTATCCGTTCTCTTCATAGTACGAATGCTCACGTAGATGAAGGATCATTCGACTTGCCAAGACCGAGTGAATGACGCGTTGAGGGCTGGTTGCAGGAGATGACGGTGAGCAACAAGTGATATGCTTAAGATACCGCCGAACGGAGTACTTACATTACAAACATTGTACTGGCTGTCGGCTATGTGGCTCGTGTTTAGTACTAGATGAGACATCCAATTTATCTGTTTGTCACGTACGGTGAGCGAGAGCAAGAGCACGATATTAACAATGGAAGATGCTGCATTCAGTGTTACATCAGGAGGCTGAGGGTCATGCAGCGAGTGTTACTTACCCGCAAAAGCAAAGAAAAAAACAATTCCGTCCCGGTAGAATGTAGTGATGAGCGGACTATGCATCCGTCGATGGCTTTGAAGCCCGAGACACACCGTTGCTAAGAGAGCGACTGTGGAGTGCGCGAGAGTCAGTGAGATCTTACTGATCTGGGGAGAAAGGAAGCTCACTGGTCTCATTGGCCATGAGAAGGCCGAATGTTGCTGTGGCCAAGTGACGAGCCTCAGAGTTCGGTAGGCAGGTGCGATAGTCCACAGCAAGGCCTGCAGTATCTATCACAGGCGTGTCATCAGCCTGATGCATTTTGTAAAACCTGTTGCTAACGTACAAACCACAGACTTGACAAAGAGTCCCGTGAGACAACAGGCAGTGACTAGAACAGCGAGAAACTGGATGGGGAGCCAGATGCGGCAGACCCTGTTCTGACCTGAAATAGCGTATAGCCGAATGAAGATGACAGCTAACAGCGTCACCATAGACTCAGTCAGTATCGTTGTGAGCCTGAGTTGACTCCCTGTAACGCCAATGTGACTTACCCTCAGCCAATGAAATTCCTATCAGTGTGACAACTGGTATAGTTTCCATCAGTATTAAGATGGACTATGGACAATATAGGAGCTCACTTGGAGAGACAATGAATCCTATCCGACAGGCCTGAATGCCAAGTTGATACGTCAGACCCATTGGCCCCTGCACTGATTAAATCTTGAACGAACCTCAACGTGCCCGAACTGGTGATCTAAGACATCCAGGACATGAGTGTTAGCCCGGAAGATACTCCATGTATTCGTGGAGTACAACTTACAAGGATAGTGAAGAAGCAGATCAATCAGGAAATATCTGTTAAGGATGTACAAGACCTTGACAATGTTCCATTTTGTAGGCCAGATCAGTTCGACCTCGAATGGGAGCGTGCTGATCCAGTCAACGACAGCGACTGTTAAAGAGATGTCTTGAACATCGAGTTGCAAGTAGACCGCCGATCGGTAAGTACCATTTAGATAAAGATAGGAGGTCTCATGAAGTCCTTACCAAGCGTGTGCTGCAACAACGTTCAAGGTTGAACTCGCTCATCAGCTCAATGATCCGTTCTGAAAGCGAGTGGTGCCACCTACCCTTGACTGAATCTTACCCCAAGCCTCCACCACCAGCAAAGCGATGCTACCCATCGCTCTCAGCACAATTATTGGGGTTGGTGCAGTAAGACGATGTTAGGCGCTCAACGACAGGTTGGGAAAGGTGTGAAAGGAAGTCGCAAGTGGTCTAACAGCAGCTATATAGCCTCATCAATGGAACCCAAAAAGAAGTTGCAATCTTCACTCGGGGCAACCATGGATCAGGGGGAGGTTCGGCCTTCTCCCGTGAACTTTCTCCGCAAACTGATGAGCCACTGCCCGTGATATGCGGGAGAAGTCTCCTTCTCTTGTGAGGTAATCATGAATTCTCGTATATGATCTCACTGAGCGCCTAATTATCGACCCCATGGTCGGGTCACTGTTTGTAAGCCCCACCACCGAACACAAACAGCTTGTATAGAAATTGCCCGTCCGTGCGTACCTGGACACTTGGTATCTTTATTATTCTATCAAGTTGGAGAAAAGCTTAGAGAATAGGTCACATTTGAGTCAGTCTTTGAGAAAATCTGAGAGCAATCGTATACGTGTTATTACGGGGCGCTAATAGAGCAAAAAACTGGGCCGCGGGCTCGCCCTGATTCTCGACCTTCGAGCTCACCAATCCAATTCATCATGAAAAAGTTCTACATGGCCTATTCTCTCCTCTGCGTGCCATTACCCATCTAGTTCTTTGATGATGCTGCGCACCGGTGAATCATTGCATCGGCGTGATATTCTCGTTAGTATTCAATAAAATGTACCAAAGACGGCCACCGCACAAATTGCCTTCGCTTGTTGAGACACACCATCCAAGGTACATAGCCCCATAGTCAGTGTCTCTCAGACGCTGTGCACCCTGATTATACGACAGCGACCCCAGAATTCAATTCTTGGATCAGAAATCATGGACGAAAAACAGAAAAAGATGATTGAATCCCTCTCGAAACACAATGCGCCTCCGTCCAATGATCAACGCTCTAGGATCATTATGGTCTGTAAACATGGAACATCCAGACTATTACGATATTGAAAGTATAGTATAGCCACAATGCTGTGGTGTAAGTTTGAGTGGCTGTGATTTAGGGCTCCTTTCACCACACCGCTTTTCATCTGATTGTCCATGCTTGAACTGACGAGGTGCCACTTTCACTGCCTGATGTCTCCTCGTAGATCACAGCCACTTGGACGGTCGTCGGGTATTAAAAGACTCTCAAACTCTTCAGTGATAATAAAACTGTTGATTTCTACCAAGAAAATGGAGAAAAAAAATCCAAATCACAGAGGAAGAAGTAGATAAAATCCAAGAAGATGAAGAAAGGGCTGTTGAGATGAGGCAAGCCAGTGTATCGTAATGCAACGCGAAAAGAGGGAAAAGATAGACTGATCCGGATTGTTCGGAGCACTGTCCACACGTGATTTATTTCCATATATAGTTAAAAAATGTAGCTCTCCGTTTTTGCGATCGCTTTCAAAACCCCGTGTCAATACGTAAACCTGGACTTAGTGTCCAGGAATATTTATCCCCTAGGGCTCTGTTTGCGTAGGTCTACGAAATCCAATTTTACCCTGATGCCAAACGTCGGAGACTTCAATGGGCGCTCGAATCTTCAACGCGGTGGCAAGCCAACCAATACCCGGGCGGATTTTGGAACTTCAGGAACGGCATCACAGGCCTGTGCCTGGGACAAGATGCTGGGAGGACTGCAAAGACTCAGGGTCAGTCATCACCCATTTCATTTCCATTACCAGGGAATTAAAGCGTCATTAGTGTCTGGCCTCACATATAGCGAAGGGCGCAATCAAGTGGTACGGTTCTCACTAGTACCCTGTAGCTAGACTGACAACGTATGTTTTTGTTCGCTCTCACTCGGTTCAAGAAGACATTAGGTTTTCCCATCTATCCTTGCAAGTTGTTCCGAACCGATCACTTTTGCGAGCGTGCACAGTAGGCCGTACGTCAAGCAGACACCAATAGGTGGCCAGTTCATCGTCATCAACGGCTCCCAGAGACGCATTAACACTAACTGAACTCTTCCGATGCTCTCCTTTACCCGAACTCCCAATTGAACTATACCTTGAAAAGGTCCTGTGTCGAACGGTACCCCCCGCCCCCCTGCTTCTCTTATACTGCGAAACGAGGGTTGGTCGTTGATGAAATCCAGGTTCACGATCGTAGGCCGTACAGACACATATAGAAAGCTAGTGCATCGTCTTTAACAGGTACTAGAGACGTACTAACACCCAACGAGCTCCTCCGGTGCCCTGCTCTACCAGAACTCCCAATTGAACTGCGCCTTGGAACGTTCCGTGTCTTTGAAGGGTAGCCTCCCACCTCTTCGCTTCTCATGTACTGGCATACGGAGGTTCATCGCCCTCGGAATCCAGGTCCACAGTCGGCCCGTCAAGCAGATTCTGACTCCCCATCGATGTAGACGGGGAGGGATAGGAAGGATCTGGATGCTCTCAGGCTCCTCCCCACTCCGCGGTGGGACGTGTACCGTTGTTGTCGCTGGTAGAGACGGTCTTGCCAACTTCGAAAAGAGAGAGGGTTATAGAGACTCTTTCATACTCTCCCCTCCTATCTCTTCTCCACCCCTTCATACCCTCCCTCTTGATTCTGGTCGTCCCGTTCCCCCATTCAACCCGAACGCACTTATACCACCAAATGAATTCGAGGTGGGCGTGAGGAGTCGTGAGGGGTCGTGAGGGGCAAGTCCTATAACCATTCCGTCCTAACCTCGAAAGGCGACGGCGAACGCCTAAACTTTGTCTTTTGCCGGAAGTCGAAGCGGCACTGGGGGGCCAACGCAACTTGCTCTATCCCACCCGCCGACACCACAGACAAGATACGACACAAATCACGACGAATCTTGGGTTCGATGGTTGAACAGGGGAAGAGGCGACGTTGCATGGAAGGACGCTGAGACCGACTTCGCCTGACGAGGCGTGCTCTTGGTGATGGTGCTAGCGTTGTATTGGAGGTGGTGGCGAGCAACATATCGGTGGAGTAGCGGTGAGCAGAATAACAGGTATCTCTAGACTCTGACTTTGAGATTTCGTTTTCGCAGGTGGAGGTTGAGGAGGTTGATGGAAGGGCGCTCGTAGTACTATATCGTAAAATCGAAGTAGAGTTGAGAAATGATACAGCCAGCGTTGAGTCTAACGAAGAAACGAGAGCAGAAAGAGCGCATACGAGGACTCTTCAAAACTTGCAGAGCTTTTTCCCTCTCCAGCTGTTCCTCGGCCTTATTCATCTCCTAGTAGCCGTGTCCTCCCCTGCAAACTCTACTCGATCAAATTCGACGCAAGGGCCTCCACTCCCATTACTGCCGATTGAGGGCACGGACGCAAGCGACGGACGATGGTGTAAGAAACGCAGCCGACGAAAAAGCAGAGGGTACAGGTGGCACCGGCAGTATAAGGGAACGTTCGCTGCGACTCATGCTGAGGAGGTGGGAGGACTGAGGTCCGAGTTGCCGGAGCGGGTTTGAAAGGGACCTCTGGAAGGGGACCCATCATCCGATCTCGCTGGAGGGGCAATGGGCTTTGGTGGCCAACCTCGGTAGGGATTCCCGAGACTCGGGTTTCTGACAAGGTTTCTGTGGTGGCGGGCGGAGGAGGTTGCTTTCTCTGAGCGATCTTCTACAGAACCTGGGTAAATCGATGCACCTTGGACAAACAAAAAATCCTCTTTCGAAGTCCTGGCCACTCTGGGCGGGAGGTCGGGAGCAGAGGACCTCAAGATCTATGACCGCTATCAGTTGCGATAGTCAGAGATGAGTTGAGAGACTCACAGTGTCGGTAGTGGCTCGAGTACCATCCCCTCTACCACGCGCTCACTTCCCTTACACCCTACGCAATCTCTCCGAATATTCATCGTCCTCCCCACCTTCCCCAATTTTCCGCCAAATCCCTCAAGCTTCGGATGTTCGTTCTCACGTTCAGGGCTAATGCGTAGCGTAGAGGGCGCATCGAGGATGGTCGTGGTCGTGGTCAAGAGCAACACCGACTGGGACCATGACGTAACTCGATTCACGGACCCTTTGGCTCTCCAGTCGAGAGTTCGATCCACAACCACGTCGAATACTTTTGACTTTTGAGGTACAGCTGTTAGATGTCTGCCTGACTTAAAATAAACTCGATGTATCCAAAAGGCGAACCCACCATAATGAATGAGAAGGACTGAAGATCTGAGAATCAGTCATGTTCGATCCGAGAGTGTTCAATTTGGTTTCCGTTCAGAGACTTTTTTCCGTGGATGTCTGCACGTTAACCAGTGGGCTGGGCTCACAATTTCACATAGGAATGATCGTGCAATCAACTCGCTGCTCCGCCACTATCCCTCAGGCTGACCATGTTGTCCCTCGAGCCATGAAGTAGACAGTGGGATCATCAAACATCGTTGATCACAACGGTGACAACACTTAGGCTCGACGCTGTCGGCATGAAAGATGTGTAACAACGAGGCAAGCACAAACGAGCAAATGGAGTCCGGTACTAGATTCTATACCCTAGATCACTCGTATTGACACTGTAAATAGCACCGTATGTCGAGAGTACCGTATACCTCTCGACATCATAAACTGTCGTAGAGTCACCTCCATGACGGTCTCTAGTCATAATTGGAGAACGTCACTTATAGCACACAATGGAAAGGGCTCTTAAGTAAGCATGTTACAAGGTACAAAAGCCCTCGAAGCTCAGGTCAATCATAAGTATCAGGATAAATATTCATCCACGCTTCAGCCCTCTAAGCATCGATACCAGTCTAGATGTCAACCTCCTCGAAGAAGGTTCGACAACCTCAAGCGAGGGTACGCATGTTCGGGCACCTCTTGTTGCCTCGGTCCTACTCCCTCCAATTTCTGAAGCTTACTTTAAGCTGTTTCTGAAGTCCAAAGCGGATGCATACACATGCATTTTCCGGGCATCGAGTGAGGAATTGTGGTGGTCAAGACCAACCCCGAGATGCGGCATGACGTCGAGCAGTGAATTACAGCTTTCGCTCTGCGGGAAGGCAAGTTGACGATTGGAGCTGACGATCGAGCATTTTCGAGGATGATTGTCTGAGCGCTGGCTCAGGCTCAATGCCCTAGCTTGGATTCTAGGTTGAATCATGCTGCATGCTTGCGAAATGCCGAGTTTGCAAGCAGCTCGTTTGGTCAATTGAAACTTCTGATAGGCTCCCAACGCAACGGTGCATCCTCTGACCTAAATGGCTTTCCTTGCGGGTATCTAACAGAGTCGCGCCTAAGCCAATAAAAGAAGTCCATTGCGAGGAAGTCGGAGAGGTGGCGAGCTTCGTTTAGTGTGTACCGCCGTCTCTCGCACATTTACGTTTGGACCGTGTTGCCATGACGGAGATAAGATCCTTGACTTTAAGCCATTCGTGATTTAGTACGACTGGGACAGGGTTGCGGAATATATTTTCTCTGCAAGATGAGTTCGAAGTGCCGATAGATAGTATCACAGCGAATATGTATGCCAACGTATCACTGATTCGAGAAGTGAAAGAAGGGTCAGCTAAATTTTGGTAGCGAGAGTCAAGCTTTGAACGAGGAAGAATATCAGATTTTTATCGCACCCGGCTTCCAAAGATGAAGAAGTCAGAACCCTATTATCCCTCTCCACGAAGTGCCCAAATATATCCCGCCTGTCAGTTTAACGATCGTTGGCGGGACCCGGCCTTCCAAAGCACCTCAGGCAGGGCTGATCTCGCTTAGTAAGGGGGTCAAAGAGGGCCTTCTCCTCAACGGTCGGAAGCCCCTTCTTAGAGGGGGTCTGCCTTCGCAGATCGAAGTAAATCAATCCGGATCAGTAGCTATTTTTAGTACATGGTAATACAAGTGCACGGCAGATTATCTTCTTTTGAGAACTGCCAACTGCTCGAGATTGTMATCGGGATGGAAGGAAAGCTGTTTCGAATATTCGACGGAGAGAAATAATCCACCTGGCCGAAGAATCCGTTTCACTTCACCTATAAATGATCTATAATCAGGGACCTATGAAAGCCCCGGAGGTGAGTCGAGGCGGATGGTTGCAAGATTTCAGGGTTTTACTTACGCAAAGCAATACATCCCGAGCGTGGATGAAGTCAAAGTGAGAGTCATCCCATCTCAAATGGGAGTTTACATCGCATAATTCGAATTGGACGTTCGGAGGGGGATATCGGGTAGCGATAGGCACTGGATGAGAGGAACGTTAGGTGTAGGAAACACCAGACGCAGTCGATAAACATGCCGATGTCGATGCCGATGAATTGTGCATCCCGAAACTGGTCAGCCATTTCCAAAACCCTAATGAAATGATTAGCCGTTTCGAGCCATTGAAAGCGGGAGTTTGACGGACCATTTTCCGTTTCCAGTGCACAAGTCGAGGACATTGCGTTGACGGTGTGGGTTCGATGCCAAAACGGTGTCAACAGGGCCACGGTGATTGGCCCCGATGAGGCGCTTGAGAACGTTGTGATTGACAATAAAGCGCTAGAAATAAATGAGCAACGTGTACGGCCAAATAAGATGAACGACACACTTCTTGTTCAGGAGTGTCCACGGGCAGTGGATACGGTGAACCAGGGTGAGAGTGATACAGGCGATCATTCCTCTCGTCGAAATATCGAGGGATATCATCATCATGGACTTCCACGACGGATCCGGAGGACGAATCTGAAAGCTCATTCTCTCCATTTTCGAAATCATCGAGATGGGTATCCTCGGGCGTGGACATAACGGCAAGTGTCGCAGGAGAAGCTAGTAGATAAAGTGGGTCACTGGAGAGGATGGGGAGTGCTGGCGAGACGGTCGCAGTTAGCACCATTTATATGGGCAAAATTTGAAGAACCGCCGCACTGGTGCAATGCCCAGCAATGCAAGATATGTGAATACATAGACTATACCTCAAGTTCGCGTTAGAGGACACTCTAGGATGTCTCGCACCTTCGAGGAATCACCCATAGACTGCATCTGTAAGATAGCCCGGAGAGTCGGCAGTTCTGGGAGAGCCAAACTCAAATCAGCGTTGTCCAGTGGCCGGCTTAGTTGTGCAAAGGTCTGGCAATGACGCCGCTTCTGTTGGTTAATGAAATCATCAGCGGAGTAGCGGCGACGTCGGGCTGCGTACTTTCATGTCACAAAGCTGGGCCGCATGAGAACCATTCAATCTCAAGCGCTCTGTATTTTTTTCATCGGGAACATGAAATGTGAGCTGGGACCTTGGAAATATTGAATGAACGGAGGGAGACGGCTCAACTTGAACACAGATCTAGAGACAGCCGAGAAGACCGTTTTGTTTATTCTTGTTAGGAGCAGGGGGCAAAGCATGATATGCACGTGTTTCGTTCCCGCCCCCAATTCCAACCCCGCGACTGTGATGGACCGCTTCAACATCAACCATCATTGACTCGAGTGCCAACAATAGGACTCATACAAGACTCATACTGCATGCACTGACTCTAGCGATTAGCTATAAAAACCCCAGCGGACCATAAAGCCCCCCCTTCGAGCTGAAACGAGCAAGACAGAACATGGACTTCAATTTGGACAAATTCCTTGCCGAACAAGACGCAATTTCTGCAATGCCCGATGAAGACGTCAACGCATATGCCCAAAGACGGGCAAACGAGCCGTCGAGGTGCGCAGAAACTTGGAAATATATGCAGCAAACGTCCGACAAGAATTGTTCTAGGCGAATGAACTGGACAGACAGGTCCTATGAAATCGTTCGACAAATTGCTGAGAGAGACCATAATGTCATCCCCGGTGACCTTCATAGAACCGCCCAGAGCCAGGTATCTTCTGCCGCTAACGAAGACGCAGAAAATGAAGTCCGCAGGTGGCGTAATCCGAGTTATTTCGTGGGTTTGTCTGACAGTGTCTGTGAATGAAGATTGGGGCCTGAACAGGGCTTGAGGCCACACAGCGTGAGTATGCAGGAGGATCTCCCAGATCGCTCGGAGGACCCCTCCGATATTCCTGGACTCGTGCCAGCTTCTAAGCATCAGGAAAAGGCTTCCGATGCCCCGAATTGCTCGTCGTCTGTGATGGTCTCCGATACAAGCTCTAGATCACCAAAATCAAGTCCGGATCCTCCGCTCTCGCAGTGGTCACCCTATCTGGAAAAGAGGAAATTGACCCAGCAGTCTGATTCTTATCCTAAGAAGCGACGCCTTCTCTCAGGTGACGCCTCCGCAGACGTCATGGACCAACACATTTCCGAACCGCTTAGCCCGTACGTCTACCCTCGTGGAAGTCCTGGCCGACGTATTAATTAGATCGAAATAGGATCTTGGATTTTTCGCCACAAGGCAAAAGGCCGAGCAGACCAATCACTGTGGAGCAAGGTCCACAGCTGCAATTGGTCCCAGTGGTTCACACTGCCATTGACAAACCCCCCAAAAAGAAAAGTTTTAGACCGCAAGCCATCCCTCAAATCGGACAAGCATTTGCCTCCGAAAGTCTGATTGAAGATGGCTCCTTTTCGGAAATTCCAGGCCTCAAGACTGACGTCCAGAAGACAAAAACGAAAACTCGTGCCGTCTCATCGGAACCAAGTAAGTTAATGCTGGAATTGAAGGGGCGTGTCGCACGACACGCGTCTTCGAAAGTGCGTCCCAAGACCGTCAAGCTCGGCAAAGCAGGCACCGTGTCAGACGTTCCTGAAACTGCGTCACCAGTGGGTGAAAGCTCTGTCATCGACCTTTCCTCATCTCCGTCATCTCGTGAAGGCACGCCCCCTCCCGCGAAGAAGGCGAGGAAGCAAATTGATTCATCCACCGTCGATAAAGGAAAGCAGCGTGTCAAAACTGCCGTGACTGCGGCGAAAGGCAAAAAAGAGAAGCCCAAGCCTGTGACGCCTTTCGAGTTTGCGGAGCAACTCAAAACAATGGGCTTAGCCGGAAAGACCCAGCGCAGAGTCTCTTCAGCACCGTTCTTGGAGGGATATAACGTTTTTTACACAGGAGGGGACAGGACATACGCCTCAGAAACCACTCGCAATAGGATGGAAATCGTAAGTCACTTACTAATGTGTGGATAATCTGGTATTAACGTAGCTGCTTTAGCTTGTTCGCTTGGGATGCAACTTATCCTCGAAATTCGATCAAGAGGTAGTTACTCACATCATCACAGAGGGGTCTGCCGGAGCAACTTTGCAAGCCCTCGGTATGAAGCGAATGGGGGACATTCCGGAACACATCCCTACTGTGAAGTGGAGTTGGGTCACATTGGGAATGGGGTCGAGCCATATGCCCAAGGAAGACCTCGATGAGAAGCTTCGCAATCACCTTTTCAATCACGGCGCTTTCAGCGATCGATTAACGGCCGGAATGAAGAGTGTCATCCCGCCTTCAAAGAAAGGAAAGAACAAGTCGAAATCGATGAACGAAGAAGACATTAGCCATATCTCGTATGCTTCGTTTTACGCTAGAGGCGCTGATTCGCAGTCTCATCCCATGTTCGCAGTGATTTCACTCAAGACAAGACCCGAATCTCAAACCCGAGGAACGCTGAATCACACACTATCGTCCATTCTTCTCCGAAAGAAATTCCTGCGATACTACCCTCCCCATCGATCACCCCTCCCAGGCGTCTAATCAGCGAAGCAACATCGTCTCGAGTCCTATTAGATCAGGATCCATTGGCAGAGTTCTATGAACGAGCCAAAGTGTCCTTAGCTGAAGATGTATGTGAGGTTTCCATTCTAGCTCAAGGACGGTTCTAATCCTTACTCCAGAAAGGCTTTCTCTCTGCACCCTCGGACAATGAGGAGATCTTCCCAGTCGAAGAACACCCCAAGCCAAAGAAAAGCGTAAGGCGGGAGTCTCTAAGTTCCTCGGAATGTGTATTCACTGGGGTCCTCAGCGATGGACATGCGATGTTAAAGACAAAGAAATTGCGACCTGCCCGAACCAAGATATCATTGACAAGGTAAGGTTTACCCACTATGACACGGTTTGTATCTGCTAACCATTTATGTCGCAGCTATCTGAGCTGATGGAGCTTCATAAAGCGAAACCTGGGCAAGAAGACCACTGGAGGGCATTCGCCTATAGTAAAGGTGTCACAACACGTCAGTTACCTTGCGAAGAATCACTTGTTCTGAGACGCTTCCATAGCTATTCGCGCTCTGAAACATCATCCGACGCGAATTAAAACATATGAAGAAGCGCGTTCCATTCGTGCTGTTGGCGACAAAACTGCAAGAAAGGTCGGTGTTCCGAAACGTGTCGAACGGGCATAGTTAATGAGTGTGTGTTCGTAGATCGCCGAGATCCTCGAAACAGGAGACCTGCGCAGGATCGGGTACGAGAGAACAGAGGATGTTCAGGTCGCTCAAATCTTACAAGGCATATACGGCGTTGGTCAGTGAAGCTTCCTTCGAACGTGCCTCTTCGACTCCCTAACGCTGAATGAAGGGCGAACTACCGCGTACAAGTGGTACTCCGCAGGTTGTCGGACTTTGGATGACCTCAGAAATGGGGTTGGTGGAGTAAAGCTTTCCTCTGTGCAGGAAATCGGTCTCCAGTTCTACGATGGTCGGTCTTCACGTTATAACCTTCTCTGGCGCTTTCATGTCTCACACAATGCGGTACAGACATTAACGAACGGATGCCTCGAAGCGAAGCTGAGGCGATCTTTAATCTCATCAAGCCTATTGGTGAGCCAGATTTCGATTCCTCACTCGACCATCCCGTGAAGTGTAATTCGCTAGCTCTTTCTATCGACCCCAACCTATTCATCCAAATCATGGGAAGCTTCCGAAGGCATGATAATCGTTACGTATCTCTTCCGACCTCTCTGACCCTCCCAAACATTAGGGGAAAGTCGAGTTGTGGCGATATTGATATTCTGATCACTCGACCTGTGGATGATGGAAAAACTCATATCGGTAAGCTCTCGCAGACTTTTGATTGAGCGGGGTCTGAGGATATTTGGCAGGGGTTCTCCCGCGTTTACTCGAGGCCCTCCACTCTGCTGGAATCCTCACCGAGGATTTGGCGATTCCTGACGACCTTTACGACCTTGAGGCTACGTATCGCGGCCTCTGTCGCTTACCCGATGTGCTAAATTCTAAGCGCCGGCGCATTGATTTCCTCACGGTGCCCTGGAAAGCACGAGGAGCTGCGTTGCTGTACTACACGGTAAGGCTTCCNTCTTCCGCCTGTCGGACGCCGCTAACCATCGCACTGCAGGGCGACGACATTGTAGGACTTTTATTTCCGTCCTATCTCGATCTAGCTGACGCTCAGTTATAGTTCAACCGCGCAATGCGCTACAAGGCTGGGGCCATGGGTTATTCCCTCAACCAACGAGGCCTCCACGCTGGTATCGTGAGGGATCCACAGGATCGTCGCGTCAAGATCAACGAAGGTGAACTTGAGCTTTGTATTTTCTTCCTTCGCCCTTCTGAACAACTTCTTTGACAGGTCATATCGTCGCATCAGAAACTGAAGAGGAAATATTTAAAATACTGGGTGTGCCATGGCAAGAGCCACACGAGAGAGTGAGAGGGTGAAAGGTGGTAACACAGCGTGTGCGAGTGTGTCTATCTAATAGTAGAGTAAGCTTTCATCTTTTCACGGAAGACGTCAAATAACGAAACATTATTTCAGGATGCCGTTGATGCCTATGGACTTCGATGTGCCTAGACTTCCTTTAGACAATTTAATTCGCCTCACTCGAAACCGAACACATCACAGTTGCTGAGAAACATCCTGAACCTCCTTGCATTTCGTTATGTCTCCCGCTTTCCTATAGTCAGCCATATCAAGGTCAGCCAACCTCGTCTTTGCGCAGCCGCCACGCAGCGAATCTCTCAACGGAAATGAACCCTCGAGCCTACTCACATTAACTGCAGCACTGGACGTACGGAGAGGGGTAGCGTAGTAGACCTCTGCCGATCCACACGCTCATTGCCAAGACACCAGCAATGGAAATTGCCCTGCCGAATCGCCCACCTCGCAGACTCCCGGCACACACACGCAGTGGAAAACAGTCGAAGGCCGGCCTAGCAGTACATGACACAATCTTTTTATAATGCTCGGTTTCCCGCAGATGAGGGCGGGCAGCTGCGTATTCCTCCTCCACCACAGTACTAGCAAGTAAGATCAAGATTTCATCATATGTCACGACGCTGATTGGGTACATCTGCTAACCAGGCGTCAGCAATCCCGATTCAAGCACCCTATGCCTCGCAAAGCACTCCGCTCCTTACTCTCCGGGTTGCTCGCCTCTGCTGGACTCGCTCAGGCCTACGTCGGAGATGGTAAGTGCAATCGAGATTGTTACTCCCTTGGTTTTCATGCCCATCCGCACCCCCTTCTCCTCCGTCCCCTCTACTCGGAGCGGCTGACCTCATTTTCTTGTTGAACAGCCACATGGTACAACACAGGGGTAAGTCCACAAGTTCTTCTACTGATCTTCGCTATAATATTGACTGGCATGCTCCCACACACCAGCTCGGGAACTGCGGCGTATGGAGTCAAGGGACCGATTACATCGTCGCCATCCCCACTCCGTTATACGAACACGGCCAACGGTGCTGGCAGCGAGTCCGTATTCAGTGTAAGCCTTTCCCTTCAAACCATCTTCCGAAGAGCGAATTAACTGACGCGATACGATCACTCGCCTAGACCAAGGCCGATCCATAGACGCGACCGTAGTCGACTCTTGCCCAAGCTGCGCCCCCTCCAACATCGACCTCTCCCCCGGTGCCTTCATGGCCCTCGCACCGCTCACCACTGGCCGTCTTCATGGTGTGACTTGGGATTACGTATCCTCATATCCGCCCTGGAGAGGTCGAAGGCAGATCCCGTAGTTCCTCTTTCGCCGTGGCCGTGATGCACGAGTCCGTTTCAGCCCCCTTGCCTCAAAATTTCTTTTCACTTTCATAAATTCGAGTTTCAAACCAACCACGCCTTTCCCCTCTAGACCCGTCTCAATAGAAGTCAAACAAGCTTACGCTCAATGTATATGCCTCATTCATTACCCTTGCATTTTTTTCTGCTTTTAACCACAACTGCCATTTTCAATGTATCATYATTATCGACATTCAATTCGTCGACGTCCATAATCTATTGTCCCTTGACTTTTTCTTCCAACGTACGCTCTGTACACTCGTGGTATCAATTCGTGGTATAGGTAAACTGCCTAGTATGCGCATGCGACGAAAGCCAAGCGAAGAGAAAGGAAAGAAAACGGGGAGGAAGCCATGTACAGTACAAAAATGCAACGTGATGCTCGGACCGACTCGGGATAATGGCGATGAAAGAGGAGTAAGTAGAAAATAGAAAGCAATAAACAAAACGACAGCAGTCGAACGCGCGGTAGTAAAAATACACAGGTATGCAAGCAAGCGAAAGAGACGCCCGAGGTCAGAAAGCTGACGAGATTGAGGGAGAGAGAGAGCAGGAGACCGAAACAGAGAGAAATCAAAAAAGCGAGAGAAAAGATCAAAAGTCCATGTCCCTCATTAGCATTCATCGAGGCACATCATCCGAGATGATACTCCCGATACTCAACGGATTCTTCTTCCTACTATCACTCTCACCACGTCCAGCCGACAAGTCCCTTCCTCCACTCCCGCTCCTCTCATCCGACCTGTCTCTCTCCCTTCCGCCATATTCATCCCGACTGTTGCTCCTCACATGCTGCTGCTGCTGCTGCATCATCCCGTAACTGTTCTGCTGCGCCTGCTGCCCATTCGTAGGCTGCTGCGTCGGCGAACTCGTCATCGGGATCCCCGAACTCCCATTAGCGGCACCATTCACAACAGCCTGACCCGACGACGACCCGCTCGAGCCAGCACGCAACGGCGCCAACTGAATCCTATCTCCAGTCGCCCCAATCAAGCTACTGCTCGACGACGACGACGGAGGAGGAACGGGCTGCTGCACCGGCACAACGGGAGGTTGAACACCCGGTTGCTGCTGGGGCTGCTGCTGAGGATGTTGCGGTTGTTGTTGCTGGGGCGGCGGAGGTGCGAGCGGCTGCGGCTGCGGCTGCCCGTACGCGTCCCAGGTGGGCGCCTGCGCGAACCCAGTGTTGTTCCAGTCAGCTGGAACTCCAGGCGTCGCGGGAGGAGCGTAAGCTCCATAGGGATAAGGCGCTGGGGGAGGTGGTGCGTAGGGATTAGGTCGCTGCAGATGAGGTGGAGGCGGGGCGTATTGGCCATAGGCAGCGGGAGGTTGGGCTTGGGGATGAGGAGCGTATTGACGAGGCTGGGGTGAATCAGTGGCAGGACGATAGTTGGAGTAGTCGTAGTTGGGAGTAGCTGGTGGCGGAGGTTGTTGATGCTGAGCGACAGGAGGAGGAATCGTGGGAGGCGATCCAGTTCCTTGATTTTGTGCTGGGGGAGCAGGTTGCGCTGGGGCAGGAGTAGGAGCAGGGGGACCATTTCCGTACTGAGGCGGCGGCGGAGCTTGTTGAGGCACTTGCTGATGCGCTGGTGGTACGCCATAGTGAGGGGCTGCCTGCTGCGGTAGCTGTTGAGGCGGAGGCGGAGGCGGAGCCATCTGTTGGTGTTGGTCGTAGTACCCGTATTGAGCGGGCATGTGAGGAACAGGCGGTTGTTGCTGGTACATGTTCGCAGGATAATCGTATCGGCCAGGAGGTGGCGGCGGCGGCGGAGCATGGGTGGGCGGGGGCTGAGGGTAGGCATTGGGATGCGCCGGTGGGTAGTGAGGATGTTGATGCACCGGTGGAGGGTGTTGATGTTGCTGATGGTGATAGTAGCCATCGTAGACTGGTTGAGGCTGAGGTGGAGGAGCACCCCAACCAGGCTGAGGATAAGGCGCGTATCCTTGAGGCGGAGGTGGAGGTGGAGGCATATGGCCTGGTGGAGGTGCCATGGAGTGGTGAGGAGGTAAATGAGGGTGAGGAGGCTGCTGATGCGCACCATATGGTTGTTGAGGTTGGTGTTGCTGAGGTGGCGGAGGAGGAGCCACCGCTTGCTGCTGATGCTGAGGACCTTGACTGGGGTCGCGGTATTGCTGCTGGGGCTGCTGAGGGACTGGAGGTTGCTGTTGCTGCTGCTGGTCGTATACAGGATATCCGGTGCGACTGTCGAATGGAGCCATCACCATAGGACCACCAAGCATGGTGCCTGGCTGAGGAGTTCCAGCCGATGTCGTCAGGTCGGTACTGGTAGTTGCGCCAGGCGGTGGAGGGATGGGCGGTCCGAGGGTGGGATCTGCAGAAGTCGCTGGTGGCCATGGCTGTTGAGGCTGTTGGGAAGCAGCAGGTACAGGCGCAAGAGCGGTTGGACCAACGGGAGCCAAGCCGTCGTCGGTACGGCTTCTTTTCAGCTGACGCGTCGAAGGTGCGTGCTCGTCGTCGTCGTCGTCGTCGGGTAGAGGCATGAGATCCTGGCCCATGTTCGGACGCTTGCGAACCCGGATGTCCTTGCGTATCCGGATCTTGATACCCTGGTCAGCCAGGGAGCATGACAGAGGAGTCGATTCTGTTAAACCTGGTGAGCACAAAAGTATTTCTGGAGAAATATGAATCCAACCTTCCATCCCGGGGAATTTCTTTGCGGTGTAGACGTAGAACGGGGCTGAGAATATCGACTTGCAGTGTCGCACATTGTTGCTGGTAATTAAATGTCAGAATTAGATTTTAGAGAGGGCTGAGATTGTGTGAAGAGCTGGAAGGTAGGCGATTTCGATCTCCCCAAGAAGCGTGGTGTCATTGAGTTTATCACCGTTGCATTGGCGGATTGCCAATTCGCGGTTCCACCCAGCTGGCGCGCACCACAAAAGAGGTTCAGGCCATCGCCAGATATGATGCGAGCGCAATATCGGATTTGCCCTCGGACATAGGGCAAACGGAATCCATTTGAAGATGACTCACCCGACGACCTCGAATAAACTGAGCTTCAGTCGGTAACTCCCCTCGGTCCTGACACTAAGATCAGGGAAGACGAAGAATCCAGCATCTGTGGTCGTGTGAGAGATATTCAGACAATAAGCAAGAGAACGCACCTTCATTGTTGTTCTGTGGGTCTTTCAAATGGTAGAGTGAAGAAACCACAGAGCCAGTCGTACACCGCGTCCGGCCGTCCTTCGCAACGGTATCAATTACCGCCAAATCCACAGATCAATTGTGCTCACCTTCAGCCAGTGCAGCTCGGTGTCGTCGTCGGGTTTGGCGAGACTTGCGAACATGAAATAGTATGGATTTTGGAGGAACGATTGGGCATAGCTGTTATCCGCGTCTTCCGGCTGCCGTGAGCTGGAACTTGGCGTTGGCGATCCCGGAGGCGACCCGTTGACACTCTCTCGTCGCCGTCGCTCACGCTCGTTGTGGGCGGGGTCGACAACACGCAGCTGGACAATTGGCGGTGGGTCAATGGGCCTGCGATCAGCTGTATCACGGACATTTGGTCAGGCGTACTGCCACGACACGGCGACGAGAACGCACCTTTGCCCCCCACACCACACATCCTGGCCTGCTTGGGCTGCTGGCGCATAATGAGCTCGTAGACCCTGTTCCGTCGAGCAGCCATGATATTGGGATCAAATGGAAGGTGACGGTCAGCGCACGCTGAATATAAGGGCGACCCGCACCCAGGGATTCGGGCCAGATCATCAGGGCACTCACAGGCGGTCTCTGTCTGAGGGATGGTGGCTGGTCATCGTCGCCGACGGCGAGAAGAGGGCGTTGTCGCTGTCCTGGGCAGATACGTTGAAGCCGTGGAGGAGATCCATGAGCATTGGGCGAGTCCTCAACAGGACGTTGATAATAGGGTTTGTCCCGGAGTAAATACATAAAGGAAACAATTCCACATTATATTTCCCATATATTCCCTTTTTGGACACTTATCTCCTCGATGCTAAGTGCCAATCCCCTGGGCCGGGTCCACGTGCCTAGACTCCGTTCCCACGCCGTCCCGTCCCACTCTTCCGGTCCGCCCAGGTCCACGGCTCTGGCTCCGCCCTGCCATACCGCGCCCCCTTTGAGCCTTCCTTTGCTATCATTTTCACAATTTACCCGACACAAGCACACTACAACAGCGCACATACAGCGTATCTAATGACGTTCGCCAAACTCTAGTCCTGCTTATGCCTCTTACGACCTGCTTCTCATTTTCTGCAGTGGTCGGAGCATGCCGTTTTCGCGATAGAACCGTCTTCTGACATGTGCGTCCCATTTGTCGACGGCGACCTACATGCCAATCAGGCTCAGGTCGGATTAGGAAGCAGTCCAGATTTTCTGTGCATCGAGGTTTGCTGCCGTATTCCATGACATACCATCTGACTCCCAAATCGGTATGTAGGCGATGCTGCGTGCTTGTCGAGCAGTCTCAAGCAGCTCGACGCTTGCATCGTCTCCTGCAGAATGTCCATTCCACTTTATCTGATTAGACCACCGCCTCGAGGTAACGAGCCAGGAGAACGCTCTTATCCCATGACACGGATCATCCCGTCCATGTGAACACTCAGCGCTGGCTCCCCGTAACTTGGGTCGCTCCTACCCAATCCATCGAATAATTTCTGTGCTTCCAGCCCGTGACAAGGAACCAAAACCTTCAGCGTAAAACGAGGTCCGAACCAGACTCCAAAGCCCCCTACTCCAAAGGGAGCTAAAGCATAAACTACGATCCCATTAATTTCTCCGCACGCAAAAGACACGCACCGGACAGATAAGGGAGGCACGTCTCGAAAAATCAAGACTCACATACTTCCTCGCAGCTGTACGCAGGCAAGTCAATGCTATGGTCCGTCTCTGCAACTTGCGTGCATTCTCCAGGAGGAAGGCCTTACTTCCGCCACTGGGCATCACCGCTGTCCAAGAGCCAGACTTGTACAGGAATAGTATGTCAAGTCCCGTCCTTTATCTATGGCGCCGCTCACGCCTTTTCAGATACGCGGAAGAATTTTACAGCTGTGTTGTACCAAAAAAGTAAGTTCGATTCATTCTTTATCAGACCAAAACACTAACAAGAGCCAACATGCCGTCCCGCCGACCGCCAAAGTCAAAAAAGATTCCGAGCGCCAGCGCCCAGTTAACTGCACCGGGGTTACAACATTCTTGTTTCTGACGTATTTATGGAGGCAAAAACTAACGAAACCTGGTGACTTGACCCGAACTCCCGACTCCAATGACACATTCTTCGATTTATTTACCGACAATCAGAAGTTCCTCTACAACTGGACATCAAACCGACCTACTAATCCCCTCACCCTCGCTCTCTTCACATGTTCACTGGATCGTCCTAGGAAAAAATCATCTTAAAAATGCCTGTTTTCTTCTGTCCCTTGCTTGTGTTTGTCACCGTCCAGAATCGGGTAATCTTGGGATCCCCTTCTAGCAGTCTTCCTCAAAATGTCGGTCGCACGCCAGGGATTCGATCTCAGCGCTGAGCCGTTTTCCCAAAACCGCTTCTCGTTGCTCCTTTCCCGACCATCCAATCATCCGGGTCAGATTCGCGGGAGTGACTGCCCAGGGCTCAGACCTCGAGCAGAGTGCTCACGTTCACGCTCAAAGTCCATCGAGTTCCTTTGTCAATTCAATAGATATCTGTCTCGTGTTCTCCTCCTGACCCAAGTTTCAGTGCCCACCTGAGGACCAGGACCACGCCGCATCGAACCTTGACTTTGTATCCTTATCTCGCTATCTCAGAGGACTCTGGAACTCGACTTCTTCGTTCTATCGTCAGCCCAGGGAACAAAGCAAACAACCGTATCGCGACAACACGAGTATACGAAGAACTTCTTCCAGGCATGGCAGCGAGTTTCCAGTGAGCCTGGTTATCGGGGCTTTACCTTATCGCGCATCCCAGATCTGCCATCGTCCACTGGCGAGATGGCGACATACGGTTCGGATTAATAGATAGACTCCTGAGTCTTAATTAAGTAAGTCCTCACCCCTTTCATTTTATCACCAACCGCGTCATCACCTGCCTGATCCATTAAATACTGTAAANGATCCCTCGAGCGTACCCAATATCTCGAGTTGAAACCGACGCGGTCATTTTGCCARTACTTTTCAATCGAACAAACCTGTTCGATGGACTCGGAAGTTTCTCTGTGCTGGCCACCGTTCATGAATGCGGCGTCGACTCTGATACCACCCGAGCACTGAGGTCTGGCAGCAGGTGTCCAAAACAAACAAACGGGAAGCGCCATTCCCATCTAGGCAGGTAAGCTCCGAATTCCCCTCCTTCCTTCCAAGTTCTGACTTATCCACGGAAATACTCAAGTACACTCGGAATGCTGACCCACATAACGCATGATAGATAGATGCGTCCCTTGCTTTGTATACAGATCTCTCCTCTCGGCCGGAT
The DNA here is from genome assembly GCA_004126415.1 of Candolleomyces aberdarensis. Classification (NCBI taxonomy): domain Eukaryota; kingdom Fungi; phylum Basidiomycota; class Agaricomycetes; order Agaricales; family Psathyrellaceae; genus Candolleomyces; species Candolleomyces aberdarensis. The sequence goes on from SDEE01000291.1 coordinate 34,831, forward strand.
TTAACCCCAAATCGCCAGCCCATGGGTACCGCCGAATACACGTGCGAAGTGGCGATTTGCACCTGGGCGTCTGCTGAAGTGCTCAATGCGTTTCTGACGGGGCACGGGTGCGAGCCACGCCTGCGTGTCGGGTGTGGCGAGTGACGTCGACCACATAGTACCGTATGAGGATCCGACATTGCCTTGTACATGCTCTCTTCAAGGAGCACCATTTGCAGCACGAAACCGCCGTACTCCTCCGGTGTGCGTGACCATACTTTTCCCCAATGAGGTGAAAATGGAATGACAATGCATTGAGTTGAAGTGTCGGAGGGTGCGTGGACGTCGAACTTTGAACCCTACTTTTTTTATTCATGAGATGATAGCATAGGAACGGAGAGCTAGAGCTTAGATCTATCGAGTTTTGTGTGGGGTTCGACCGCTCTCAGTCCGACCGCCGAGGGCCCCTAGCACCAAATATATACCATGAAACTGAAGAAGAAGGGGGGCACAAAATGGCTAATGGCACCACGATTCATTTTGTTTCTGAGGAGTATGCCCCGACTCTTCCCGACCAGAATGTATTCCCACTAGGGACCCCAAAATTTCAAATGCACTGCGGAGATCTCAAGTTGCACACGACCAAAACCATTAGCCTTGTCCAAGCAACTTGTTTGAGTTTGGGATATGGTCACGATCGACAGTGTTCTAATGTGAAGGAGGCGAAAGGCGAGAAGTCGGTTGCCTTTATAGTGTCAGTCACGGACGGCCGTAGCTTGGGGGGGTATGTGATATTTCGACAACTCCTTCCAAGCTTGAAACTTAATCACATACCTCACCTAGTGGGCCAAATGGGCATCAAAACGAAGCAAGTTATATGTACGACATTTGTTGGTGTTCATTACACGTACATGCTCACGCTCACGCTACTTGCTTATCATTTGGTCATGAGAAATTTATAGACCTCTTCCCTCTGCCTTGCTGTATTTTCGGGAGAATTTGAAGCTTATCGCCACGTACGCGTTGTAACAGTCGTCATTGAGAGTTGTATTCACTGCGTGAGTCTAGCCCTTGTTCGATTTCGTTACTTATGTATGGGATGGATGACGCACTTGACAAGCTGCTTGACAGGTGTCGAAATGCATGGATTGGAGACCGACCTTGCGACGACCCTTTGCCCGCAGCTGCAAGGCGAACCCGCGACGATAGGTGTGACTTTGCTTTGATTTTTTGATACGCTCCAGTTTAATGGAACGAACCTGTGGACCGTCCGAGCAATAACATCAAGGTTCGTATGAAAGGGGTGTTAGGCGCACCGCTACCACGCACCCCTCCACAACTGAAGCGCTCGAACCCTGGGCCCGCGGGGCCACCCCTTCGGAACCTGGGGCATGGCCGACATACCACAATAAGATGAGAAAGGAGCACGGTGACCAAATGGAAACAGCCGCGCCGAATGTCAACGACTTCGACCCTCGTTTTTTCAATGCAGTCCTTCTCTTCCCTTCCAATTGGCGCTGAGTCGGAAAACGGGAAGGAGAAACGAAATCTCGGTAAAACTTCCGAAGAGACCTTTTGGTTGTTTGCTATTAACGCAGCAGGGCATGTTTACCCGTATATGTCAGCAGCCACCAAAGGACTAAAGGTAACGAGATTACAAAACCTCTGTTGTAGCCCTTCTTCTAATTGAACTCTAGTTCGTGCACCACGGGACGGTGTGACCCCAGAATGTCGGAGTTGGAGTCCGTCATCGCTGATCGCTGCCAGTGGCAGCCATGGGTCGCAGTCAGCCTTCGTCCCCCCNGGAAAATGCGCTCGATGGATAGCTTACTTGACTCTATTCTCTGAGTTCTCCTCTGATCGATGATGAGTTCTCCCGTTCGATGAATAGAGAGATTGAGCTGTGGCGTGCGCGGTGGCTAATTGTGAAGAGTAGACACTTGCTATCTATGGCGAGTCCGACCCCGTTGTGATATCGGTGATGGCTGCTTGCCATGGATCCTTCTTTCTGGTCGAAAGAAGCTCTGGAGGGGCCTGCCAACCACACTGGAATATCACATCCAGCACATTGCTATTTTTATCGTGGTTGGTACATGCCCCGTACTGGGCTCGGACACGGTAGGCCCGAAATCCCGCCGAACGGGTGCAGTCGAGGGCGAACGTTTGTTGCTCTTCGATCTCGGCCTCAGTGGATATCAGGACGCAGCAGCTTGTTGTTCTCCGCAAATCTATCGCGCGTTCGCTGCGCACGATGTCGTCATATAGGCTCCCCTGGCTCCGAAGGTTGCATGTACTTCGAGTCTCGAGATAGATAGAGTCGCCAGCGAGATAACCATATCAGTAGAGTAGTGCGACTGGAATGTGCATAGACTAAATCGCGCAAGGCCTAGGAGTAGCTTCTATTGCAAGTACTAGAATTACAGTGTCCCGTACTACTACCCAAAGAATGCGAGGTATATAAAATATAAAAGTACCCTGACGGTACTACGTAAACTGAACATAATCAGCCCTATCCTGTGCAAAGATAAATAAGCCAGTTGGAAAGTCGAATCCGTCAGTCACAGTTGCTTCAGGCACTTGCTTTAGAGAGCGGGGGGAGACCTTCCTTGAATTCTGTATCGTCTTTCCGGCCGTCCATGCTACCCATTTCGGAGTCGGAATGCACGGGGGTTCCGCCAGTAGTGATCCTGCCGAGAGCCTTGGGGTTGAAAGAAAATGCGCCCTTGGGAACGAAGGTGGACGCGAGAACGATAGCACAGGCAATGGTAAAATGAATGCTGTAGAAGACAAAAATTAGAGATAATACGGCGAGAATGGGACGAAGACTTACCCTCCAACGGTCTTGAGGGACTGAACAATATTTTTGTTAGCCTTCAAGTCATTATCGATTACATGCCCGAGAACCACGCTCAGGAATGCGTTGAGGACGATGTAGGTGGTATAGAGGAACGCCTTGAGAGAAGTGAGATGAGTAACATTCTACAGTTTCGGGAGAATCTTGAAAAATCACGTACCATCACTGCACCGAGAGCGGAGACGCGCTCATGATCTGACAATTTGTGAGCCAGGGTAGGAACGATTGGAATGGAGCTTACTCACGGAATGCAGAGTCGGATAGCACGGATTGGATGTAAGCAGCCAGGGAGACGTCTCCGGCAGCCCACCCCATTGAAATAGGRATGAAGCAACCAGCCACTTTCCAAGCCCAGGAAACGTTGGGAGTAGCGATGCGAGCAAATGCTGGAAGAACCCAGACTATGTTCAACTTTGCAGGGCAATCAGCTATTCAGCCTTGTGGGGTCAGGGACCTNAGACGTACCGCGAGAGCATCAAATCGCAACCATGGAAGAGGGGTCGGAACATGATCTGAAAGCAGAAGGACGGCCAAAGCTCCAAGAAGCTACCAGATTGCATAGTCAGAATATTGCCCGGATGATGCTGGTGCCACACTGACCTCTCCAAAGTTCGACCCTCCAACGATGATCTGACTCCATGCCGAGACTTCCAGCACTCGTCGAGCGAATGCAGGAGCGAGAGTATTCTCAAGGAATCGGTGCAGGTAAAGGGCAATTGCACTAGGCAATGCATCAGAAATGGTTAATCGGCCAGTGAAAAGAGTATGCTCACTATGAGGGGATGAGCCCTAGACGACGAACTGTCAGATATGGTCTACGACAAATTGAGCGAGAGAACACTTACAGATGAAGCATCGGTTGGTAAAAATGAGTCTCGCACCAACCCACACACTCTCACCAAAGGATCTGAACCCGCGCCCGACCATGACAAGGTAGTTGGTGCTCGGCCTTTTGGAACGATCAACGCCAGCAAGACCAGCTGCTTCCATCTCTTCGTTAACAGCTGCCTCCCGGGCGAAGCTGAGTGTCGAGATGAACAACCAGGTCGCCCCCGCGAAGCCAAAGAACACTGTTCAAAAAGTCGACTGTAAAGGGGTTGTTCACAGCCAAAATGGCAGGTRGAGAGACATACCTGGTGTCAGGAAGAAGCTCTTATTATTGCCCCAGCGACTGATAGCGGACGACGAGGCGAATGCTCCACTCGTTCCTGCGACCTCTGCGATATTGTTAGCAATCGACCTGGCTTCAACCGACGATAGACGGACCATAGAAGATATGCTGTGATGATCGAAGATTACTCCTCTGCCTTGTAAAGGACAAGATAAAATACTCACAACAGTGGCRTCCATGCGACGCAGCTTGTCTACATGACCACCGACGATGTCGGCGGGAATAACTCGCCGAATCAACTCAACCATTCCATAGCAGATACCTGACACCGTCCAAATCAAAAAGAGCTACAAGACGATGTCAGAAACAACATGTACGAATAGAGATAAGGACAATAACTTACCAAATTCGGTGGCCAGGTGCCATACCGGTTCTTGTCTGTTTCGAGATCTTTGAACCTTCCGCCTGGCCCGCAAGTTAATTCAACGGAAAAGGTGCAGCTACTGGATCACTCACCGGTAGCAACGTCCACGATCAAGAGAATAGCGGTCATCAACGAGAACATGATGATCGCTGCCGATAAGACCGTTCTTGTCGGCCACCTCTTCACCAGTGGTGCGATGAGGATGGCGCCAACACATTGAGCGGCTTGATTGAGTCCCTGGGCAGCACCGACTAGCGGTTGGAAAGGAGAGTGAGCAACTTGTATTCGGAAGACATTCCGGAAGGAGGACACACTCTTCGTGAAAGCACTGGTAGCTTGAAACCGATCGGTGGCGAGAGTGGTGATTGAGCCATTGAAAAACTCGAGGCCGAGTTTGTAGAACATAATCCCGACAATATATATCCCGCTAACATACCCATGTCAGATGATTACGAATTCCAGAAATAACAGGCCGGAGATAATACGTACATATCGCGTTTTTCAGCGTACGAGTAGCCTGCAAATGTTCACGAACTGAGGTCAGTCGACAAAACTCGGCCATTTTCTGAGGCATTCCGGGGGTTAGAAGAAGACACTCACTTCGCCAGACTCTTCCTACAGCCGACATGATGGGAGAAGACGCCTAGGGAAAGTCGTCGCCAACGAGTGTGCTTGACTATCTATACTTTTGGCTGAAGCACGTTCGTYCATGGCGCTAGTCCCAAACGAGAACCCTGTCACARCACCAACCCTYCCRGTGATGGGCGATCATGAGGAAGCCAGGCACCAGAATCTCGCTTGGATACCTATCAAAAATAAGTCAAAATTGGAATCCATGCGATACCAAGGGGCCAGGGTCCCAATCGCAATAGCGGCGCAGGATAATTCAGGACCAGGACCTATTCACTAAATCTTGTGGAACGGCGTTAGTAGGCGCACGTTCGACGACAAACGGCCCAAAGGGGAGCGAAACTCACGCAGAAGTCATGACGTACCAAGTATGTCGAAGCTGTGATCAGCGTACACATAGAATGGGGACTGAGGCGCCCACTCTTCCAAATTCCGAGCGCTGTACACTGTTCGATATTCCGAATGAATTCGATGACATAAATTAGGTTTACAAGAGCTTGCTCGATGCCGCTGGTGCGACCTTTCTACGAATGAGCTTGATAATGTATAAGGGTATAGTGCTGATTGCGACAATGACCGCCGTCTTCCATGCGAAGCCAACAGAAACAACRAAACTGMGATCTAAGCAAATCAAATATGAGTACGRGCTGCATCTTCACCGACAACACCGAGAGAAGGGAAYACTAACCGAAGTATTCAGGCAAAAATGCAATGCTGATAACATAGAAGAAGAGAGTAACGACTTCAGAGATGACCATGTAAACGTGCCTARAACCAATATCAGCCAATTATGCGGATGGAATRARSAGACTTGACTCGCCATGTGGTGATTTCCAAAGCAACCATGATGAGTTCGTTAAGAATCAAGGCTGTAAATGAAATAGATACGATGTGAAGGAATTCGTTCTCAAAAAGAACGAGGGACATGATCATGATCGCTGCCCCTTGGTAGAGACTGATCATACACCACTGGAAAAATGTTTTGAACGACAGTGATCGSCCCTGGATTGACTAAGTCAGCGCACAAAACGTCGGAGCGAMATCRAATCRCRRACCTTCGTCAGCTCCTTGTACAGCTCTGGGTAGAGCAAGGCCAGATCTTCGTTCACATCCCTATCCARCACCAAYGAAAAGACCGGTGCCATGGTGTACACGGTCGCRTAGCCGACCAGTAACCAACCCTGATACAACGCGATTGGMGCRAAATAGAATATCGCCGAAAACACCGCTTGCATGATAGAAATGATCAATCCACGGTGGATAACGAACTGAGCGAGTTTTGCTGAGCGACGATACGAATTCCGGCCGTGCCATAGTAGCAGCTTTGTGAGATAGCTGAACTGGGTTACTGAGAAATCCGCAGCAAGGGATGCTTGTTTTCCCTCTTTGCCCACAATGCCGACRCCTAGGATAAAGATTGAGTTTGACGTTAGTTATGRAGTTACTGCCTCGATCAGGGTGGAACGAGAGGGTGGTGAAGAGAAGACACTRAAGCAATAGATATGTACGCACCAACATCGGCAGCTTGGATCATACTAACGTCGTTTCCACCATCGCCAATGCAGCATACTCGCTTCTTCGTAGCTTTCCTGATCAAACGCGCAACATCGGCCTTCTGAGTGGGAGAACATCGGCAGGCGACCACAGCGGACAATTTCGTTGTGATCTCGATGAATTCGTTTTGGAACAGGTTCAGACAGAGCTGTCAAACGATGGGTAAAGACGCTTGCCAGGTAAAGCGAAGGCCGGCYYACCTGTAAWGACTCYCCATCAATGACCAAACAACAATCGAGCTTGTTCTGTAAGAAGTCCAGTTGGTCCCGAATCTGATCTGCTGTCTTCACTGCGCCACGAACAGAGCGGAATGATTATCGTTTCAGTTCAAGGGTCTCGAAAGCACATGTACCAAGAGAAATTTCACGCACGTTTAGACATCTCATGAATATACTGATTTCTCGCCACCAATTTTGTCGAGATGGCGATACATCTTGCTGTCTCGACCTTGTCACCCGTCAACATCCAAATTTTGATACCCGCGTTCCTGAGCAGCTCCAGGGTCGACTTGACATCGTCCTGCAGTTTGTCCTCCACACCCGTCAGGCCAAGCAACTCCAAATCGTGCTCCAGGAACTCTGTCACGACCGCTGCCATCGCCTCGTTCCGACCTTCCAACTTGACGCTAGCTGCATGGTGCTGCGACGCAAATTCTTTGTAGAGCTGTGAGCTGAGTCGTTTCCGGGCCATGACGAGTGTACGTAGTCCCTCTCGTGCCATGTTCGACGTCTCTTCTTCCAACCAGTCGTTCCGTTGCACGATCTTGGCCATGACAACGTCTGCGCCCTTCTGCAAGAAAGTGATCTCGCCCGTTTGGGTTTCCCGAACTACAATACCCATACGCTTTGACTCGGAGGTGAAGGGGAAAATATCGAGAATGTCGTAGGTGACCCTTGCCCCTGTGGGTGTTTGTAGTTCCATTTTGGTTCGGTCGCGGAAGACGAGGGTRAGGCCAACAGAAGCTGTCCATGTCACGATTGCAACTTCGTCCGGAGAAGAAGCTTGGTAGGTGACTGTGCCGTCGTCGTTTGTAACCGGAGTGACCTGGTCGGTATGTGAGCTTTGATTCGGGTTAACCAGACRACGAGACACATACATTATGGCAGAGTGCAAGGCTCAGAACAACATCGCGGACTCGAGAGGACATGTCTCGTCTGCCTCGCGTAGCGAGCTGTGCGCCTGTGGACATTGAGGGCTGCTTGTGGTGACCACTCCCTTGTTCGGCACCAAATGCAACAGCCAACTGGTGGGCCACTTCGTCCATCGCATCGGCTCCGTACGACATCGTTCCCATATGAAGCTTTCGCATTTCCATCTCTGCGTGAACCCATTCAATTAGCCCATGTTTCGTTAAAATTAAGGAGATCATACCATTCTGAGTTAGGGTCCCCGTCTTGTCGCTGAGCAAATACGTGATCCTGCCCAACTCCTCCGGGAGCGTACTTGTCCTGACAATGGTATTGGGTATCTCCGGGTCGTTCATGATTTGATTTGCGTAGACCGTCTTGCCCATGTCCAAATTAACTCGCAAGCTAATGGGGATGATGGACGAGAAGAGGATGAGGAACCGGAACACGTAGACATACCATAGCCCACGGAACCCATTCAGAGCTACGAGGGCCACCGACATGACAAGCGTGACTGCGCAGAGAATCTTGGCGAGCTTGTTGATCTCCAGTTCCAGAAGCCCGACCTTGGTTTCTGGATGGCTTGTGTTCATCACGGCGCGAGTTTCTGAACCTGTGTAGATGACGAAGCCGACTGCTGAACCAGCAGCAAGAACTGTGTTGGACCATAGAATGTTTTCGGAAGTCAAAGGGGATACGGATGGGGGAAGTTCTTGTAGGGGAAGTCCTTGGTCTCCATGTGCTGCGGGTGGCTTGTTGAGCGTAAACGTTCCAACAAAGGTGTGGATATCCTTTATCGGTGGGTCGGCGTAGATCTCTGCACCGATTGCAGGCAAATTCTTCTCGTCCATCTTCTGTGTCTCCGGCACCGCAACCCTCAACTTCCAGTCCGTCTCTCCATCCAACTGATCCGTCCGAATGAAGCACGTCCCCGACAAGTCTGACGTCCGCAGCAGCACCACATCAGCGGGTACCCGCTGGTTCTTTTCGAGGTGAATTAGGTCACCCACGCGCAGCGACGACGAAGGCACCGAACGCGTATTCGCATGGGTGCTGAGGTACGACGCCTCCTCCGCCAAAGACGAATCCGCAGCAAACGACTCCCGTTGGAGGATGAGGTACCGCTGGGAATTCGCCTCCTTGTCTCTCTGGTGCCGCTTGTAGTCGTCGTAGGCCTCCTTTCCGATCGTCACAAACAAGACGAACGCCAAGGGTGCGATGTAGGTCACAATGAACCCGATCTTCAGCGCTGGGACGAACTGCGACAGCGCAACAAGGAGGAAGTATAGGTTGAAGAAGAACTTGAACTGTTCGTAGAATACGACGGGGAAGAACGTGAAGATGTTGTACTTTTGGTTTCGGACAATGTTAGGTGGAAATCGTGATTGTAGCTTCTCTGTTCAAAGTTAGTCTCTGAGTTCGTGCAGCCTGTATAGCACGCACCTGAAGGAGTGAATGGTATCGTTCTGGACTTGTCTTTGGGTCCAAAGGTAGCACTTTGTAGTGGTGGTGCTGGTGTTCTCTAACCGAAGATTCAACGGTCTGTTCCCTTCGAAACAGCGAACTAACGCACCGGACTCGTCCTCTCGTCGTCGTCCCCATCCTCAATACCATCCAGCAACCCAGCCTCCTCCTCAGGATCGTCAACGTATCGTTTCGATCTCCCAGCCCCCCTGTTCATGCTGGACGCTGTGGAGATAGTGGTGGTCCGCGTCATATGAGCCGGATTTGGAGAATGCAACGCAATCCTCGACCCAGATTCGGCTGCGCCTGGATCGTCTAGTGGCGTATAGTCTCCTCGATTCTTGTATCGTCGTAGCTTCCTCAGAGGGATATCCGACATGTAATTTGGCCGGATTTTCTGTTTCTATCATCCCTGTTGAATCCGGGGCCGTTGGAGCAATGAAATCCAGAAATTAGCGGACCTTTGACCCTCCTTAGCAATTAATTGCGCATAAGAGCGCTTTCTTAGGCCGTTCTAGCTGATATTTCGCTGAAATTGACCCGTAGATGGTGATAGGTGGATGAGGAGATGGTGGTCGAGAGCCAAGCGTTGAGTACAGCGCCTCCGCGACCGTGTCGTGGTTGGTTGATGCGGCTTCCTTTTCCGGAATTTATAGGCTCCTGCACAATTCTTCGGGAAATACATGTAGAAGGGGAAAGATTTATTGCTACAGATAGGCGACAAATACGTGAAGCGTTCGCGACGAAGCAGTAAAATACATGGAAGGTCGGAGAGGCGGATTCATGAATGGAAACGGAAAGGCACATTTAGCAGGCAATCTCATCCACATGCTTCTTCTCCTCCTCGGTGTCTCCAGGAATAGTGTCAATCTGCACAGAAACAAAAACAACCTGTTCAGTACTCCATGAGAGTCTGAATATACAAGCACTTACCACATCAATATCCTCCAAGCATTGCCCAATCATCCTAATCGCACGCCTTAGGTCGTCTTCCTCAATCACCAGAGGAGGAGCGAAACGAATACTAGAAAAATGTGAGCGATGAACGACGAAGGCATCGAGAAAGGTTACTCACATGTTGCGGTGGGTGGGCTTGGCCAACACCCCACGGTCCTTCAACAACAAACAGAACTCCCAAGCAGACCTTCCCTTAACGCTCGCACTCTCGTCGAAGACGATGGCGTTCAAGAGCCCTCTTCCACGGACTTCCTTGATGAGCTTTCCGGCCTTGCCTAAATGAAAAATCAAGTAGATGAGCACGAATGTGCAAAAACGCAACAGGAGATCAACGCACTTCGCTTCTTAATCTCAGTAATACTGTCCCTGAATACCTTACCCAACCTCTCCGCTCTCTCAGCCAAGTTCTCCTCGAGCAGAACATTCAAAGCGGTTATGGCGATAGCGCATCCAAGAGGGTTGCCTCCGTACGTGCTTCCATGCTCGTTTGGCTGAATGCAGAGCATGATCTCCTTGTCCGCAAGGACAGCGGAAACAGGGTAGACTAAGACGCAAAGGGTAAATTAAACCGTTAACGACGAGTGCGGTTGAATGAAACGTACGTCCTCCCGAAAGAGCCTTGCCCAAAAGGACAACGTCTGGTCTAATGCCCTCGTGTTCGCAAGCAAGGAGCTTTCCGGTTCGGCAGAGACCCTGTACGACAACGAATGTGAGGCGACATGAATTGTACAGAGCAGGATGCACATACAGTTTGAACTTCATCACAAATTAGAAGCACGTTGTATTTCTTGCACAAAGCGTGTACCTTGGCGAAGTAGCCTTGAGGAGGAACGACGATGCTATGAAGATAGACACAATCGTCAGAACAGAAGGCTCACGACGCAGAGATGGAAACATACCCAGCTTCGCCCTGGATGGGCTCAAGCAACACAGCAGCAGTCTCCTCCCCGTAGAGCTTCAACGCCTGCTCGAGATCCTCGATAACACCATATCGAATGGTCTTCACCTCGCTCTCCTCATCTCCCTCCGAATCATTTACTTCAAATGTGGGTCCTACACGTTCGAGATACGGGCCAAAGCCTGTTCGGCTGTCGGGATCGGTTGACATACTGCAGGAGCAAATGAACGGGATGTTGAGTGCGTTATTCGCAATAAACCAAGGGCTAGCAATACGGACCTGATAACGCCAAGCGTTCGTCCATGGAAGTTGCCTTCGGCGCTGAAGATTCTTGCTCTACCCTCAGGGATGCCTTTCTTCATGTAGCCCCACTTTCTGGCGAGCTTGAGCGAGGTCTCGACGGCCTCGGCGCCAGTGTTCATCGGCAACACCATTTCGTAGCCAAAGATCTACACTCCCAGCCAGTCAGCTCACACTAATGGTTGGACATGCTGAATCAGAACTCACTTCGTGCACAACTTTGGCAAATCTGCCGAAAACAGAGTTATAAAAAGCTCTCGAAGACAGCGTTAATTTGGTCGATTGCTCCTGCAGGGTCTTGACGATTGCAGGGTGGCAATGACCTTGGTTGACCGCCCTGAGTGAAAGAGTTAATACTACAATAAGTCGAAATGGCGCACGAGACTCACGAATAGGCGGACAGCATGTCGATATACTCCCTCCCTTCGACATCCCAGACCTTTGCGCCTTGGCCACGATCCAAGACAATAGGCAGCGGGTGGTAGCTGTAAGTAAACAGTCAGTCATCTCAACTCCCACGAAGAGCAAAGAGCAATAGCCAAAATCCCTCCTTCCAATCAATGAAGGTAGAGACATAAAAATAAGCGTCTATAAAAATAAGCCTCCTGACAGAGCTTCGAGGTTGCGTGAGTTCTGCCATAAATCCGTGATGGCACAACTAGTATATGAAAGGAGAGCACGTCGAAAGATGGGGTGTTGACCCTCTCTTCTGACCCCTTCCTTCACCACCGGTCATTCTCTCCACTGCCCTCCAAACCGAGGTACGATGGAGGGCTCATAATAAAACCTCGACCGGAGATGATCCGCCAGATGCGGACCTCCACATTCCGTGGAGCACACGACGGTCTCGTTCAATGTCTGACCCTCTAGCATCGAGCGTCAAACTCGAACTGGCAACTCTCGACAACTTCACGAAGCCAAAACGAAACAGAAAGCTTGCAAAGAACCCAGTGGTGTACTCACTTGTGGGCAGAATACTCGTTCTCGAGATGCATGACGTCCTGCGACGACAGATTCTCCTCCAGGGCCTGCCTCGCCTTCAGTGGGATCTCATGGGTAGCTTGCTTAGCCCCCCCAAACGCACTGGTGGCAGCCTTGCCTGCTTGGACTGCTGGGCTGGTCGTCGAGTTCGATGATAGGGTTGGTGCCATGATAATAATAATCGTGCGCTGATTGGTTCGCGTGGGTCAAGAGATAACGTCGAGGTTCAGATGATGGTGGTCAAATGAAAAGAGGTGAGTTTCCTCAAATATCGTCTCCCTTATTTATAATCAAAAAACCGACTCCCTTAAACAGGGTCCATATCCCAGGTTTGTCGGCACCCCCGATTCTGTCGAACAGGCTCTCGGACTCGTGCATTGTGGATATATTGGTCCGGCATGTCAGGAAGACAGCACACACTCGGTTAACATTTGACCCTCTCCTTCTACCTCCATTCATAACACGGTATGCCGCTCCACCCATGATCCTGGGGCCGAGACGACAGGAAGCCTTGAATGCAGGCCATGGTAGGTTCCGCCCGACGAAGGACGGGAAAGGTGTTGCTCCGAATACGATCAAGCGATGATGTCAAAGGGATCAAGACACCACCGAGTCACCATTTCTGATCGTCAAAGAGGCTCTAATGCGCCTTGGGGAGGGCTACTGGAGAGTCACCGACCACCCGCCAGTGAGGAGTCAACACTCCTAGGACACTCTTATCTTGAAGGACCGGCGAGAGAGCGGATACTACCAGCGCTTCGATCTCCTGGCCAGGCCGCAGGCGAGTCACATGGTGACGTGATTCCGAGAATCGATTTGGAGGAAGGTGGTCGGGAGAAATGCTTGCCCTTTGAACGAAAGTGTGGTGTGTTGATAGAATAGCCTGGAGCCCGTAGAATCCACGATGATATTCTTTCGGACTGTGCACGAGCATGGGAAGACCGAAACACTCCGAACCCTCAGAGGGTCGGTTAATCGTCTCCAACTCAGAGAAGTGTAATCTCGTCCACCTTGGACCTGTTGATGCAGAATCCCTGTTCCATCATCTGAGCAACAGAAGGGTATAATTCTAGGCGCGTGACATACTGGTGTGACCCATTCTTTACATCCACAGTGAGCTCCAGCCCAGTCGTAATTCCCAAGCTTCGCTTTGCATCTCGGATTGGGACAAATTATCTTCCCGGAAAGCAAGCCATCTTTCAAGAAATGGTCCATCCATTTCAGCTGACAGGGAGATATTAAAACCTGCTGATACACTATAACTGATAGCATACTCACCGGTTCGACGAAATATCCAGAGCAGACTGAATCAGTCAAGATAGGCTCTTCGGAGAGATCGACCGCTTTGGTTAGACCGCTTGCTTGAGGGGTCCCGTGTCCCTGTTCAGCAGGAGCCGGGATATCAGGTGTAGCAGTAGCGCTTTGCTCCTGTTCATCTCCTTGTCCAATATCTGGCTGAGCATCTTCTAGCATAGATCTATGATTCAGGATCTGCTCTCTCCCAGCCAGTTCCTGCCTAAATCGAAAACACCCTCAGAATAATTGGAAGGTGATTAATCCATCACGATACCATACCGGCACATCTTGCATCGTATTCTCCTCCTCGGTGCTCGTTGGCTTGGGGTTGCCTCCATTCTAGTTCTGAGGTAGGGAAGATAGAGAATTTATTGAAACGAAGGGATTCAGCTTGGGTTTATATCGATTCAGTTCAGCGGAAGCGAACGAGAACGAGTTACATTGACTGAGTCTTTTGACTAGCGGACCCGTTGGTGGACTGTGAAAAGGTTTCAAAGTCCGTCTAGGCAGATTAATCTTATCTTATCTTCTTCCTCTCACCCCCTGGCCTCAGCCGATGTTTTTGCCTGATATCTACTATGGCTATTGGGCTGCTATTTATTGCAACCCTGAGGCTTGAGGTGTCCTTCCGGCCTGCCTCTCCATCGTGCCGAAATTCTAATAATCGCTGCCGAATTGTTTGCCGGCTGATCTGCTCGGTAAACTCCGGCACTTGTACAAGCATTTCAGTTGGATGTCAAAGCCGCTACATACGAACGACTCGACTAGGACTCGGCGGCACAGGTGGCCTTGACGACCTTTGACACTCAGATACATTTTGCCTCACAGAGTCACCGGAATTCAAACATATCTCTCAGGATGGCCACCATTCTGTGGTGACGATGCTTATCATTTTTAGCAAACACAAGGATGACGGGATACGTCACCGAGCGTTGCCAACTGCTTGTATGTCTTCTTCGACTACTCACACTGGTGGTGCGGCGTACTGACCATATGCAGACGCCATAAATCTCCAAGGCTGTGTGGTCGTTCCATTCTTATTTATTCTTGGACCCAGACGTGAGAGCTATAATCTTCTTGAAGGTGAGGCAATCTCCTGTCCTTGATCACATCCTCTCACTCGAGCCTCGACGAAACCTCTTTAGGCCAAATCGCTGACTGAACATCAAGCTTCAAGGTTAAATCTTAGGGCCTTCTACAGCACTGCCAACGCGACCCATCCTTGGCACAGTAAAACGGTCTTGGAAACGGCCAGGGTTCCCCGTCAATCACGCCAATTGTAGCGTGCTTTGCATCCACCTTCCTTGAAAGACTGAGAAGTCGAGGCATTTTGCCTCCGAAAGGTATGCCGTTACATAGCCTGTCCGATCCTCGCTGATCTTTATGCACCATAAAAGGCGTATATAGTCAAGACGGTTACTTGCGTCTTATTCAGGATCCAATCTACCTGAACGTTCGAATTCCACCAAACGAAAACCCTGTACTTGCCTTCACCATGAGCAGCCCGAACGCGACAACGACCTCCACGGCCGATCCAAATGGGTCAACCAGCAGTCCCGCAAACAATTCCAACTCCACCGTTCCTTTACCTGTACCTGTCCTTCCTGGAGGCAACCCAAGTTTCTCTACCGAACCCGACGCGACCTACGCCAATGTCACCATCGACGATTTTAGCCCTTTGTTCACGTATTCGGGGACAGTGGGAGCTGGCGGAGACTGGTTGAGCCCGTTGACAGATTCGCAGATGTCTGCGGCGAGACCGGTGCCCCAGAGAGACTGGTTCTTGGGAACGTATCGAAGGACCCAGACGAGGAATGCGACGATTAGGATCGAGTTCTGGGGTGAGTCTCCGAGGCTTCTTCGGGTTACGTTCCAGAAAATTTGACGCTGACTTGATTTTCGCGGTTTTGTAGGTTCCGAGATTCACCTGTATGGTGATACCGGACCTGCGTATGGAGCGTACTCTCTGCAGCTTGACCAAGGGACACCGGACCTTCGTTCCGCATTTTACCCCGCGTTAGCTGTTGGGCCTGCTCACTATCTTCATTCTCTGAGGAACTTGACGGAGGGTAGGCACGAGTTGGTGATCACCAACTTGGGTACCAGAGAGGGGCTTGTTGAGGGTGAAGGCTTTTTGCTGGATTATGTCCTTGTGACCCAGAAAGTCGGACCTTTGAGTGGGTGAGTACCCGCATCGTCTTGCTGCTATCAATCACACTGACCGACTTTGTAGAGAGAAGATCACCCCTGGCGTTTCTGATGTGAAGGGAAACGATTTGGGGGGTGTGAATAGGACCGGGTCTTGGTCCCTTAGTTCCGTGGACGACAACGTGGTGACTGCAAGTGGACAAAACGCTAATCAACCAAAGACGTTCTATTCAACCACGGAAAATGGGGCAAGCATAACCCATTCATTCAATAGTAGTACGTATACCCATCTGGTCTATAATATTTCTCGCCTGACCATTGACTGTGTTTTCCAAAATAGCAACTGCGATTCAGGTGTTCGGTACTCGAAACGCGACACACGGTGTATACCGTGCCACACTCTCTTCCTCAAACTCTTCGGAGCCACTGTCATCGCAGACCTACAATGCTTCTGCGCCTTGCGACTTCCCTGGTCCAGAAGCCCAGAACGTTTTGCCAGGATGTGAATGGCAGGGAAGCGTGCTCAAGTTCTCTGCTGCGAATCTTGACCCAGCCTTGAGCTACCAGCTCAGATTGGAAAACGTTGATAACACGAGCAAAGTCTTTGGTACGTTGATATCCTTTCACGGTCCTTTGCGAGACCGAACGCTGACCATTTCATGGATGCTAGATGTTGACTTGATTCGCACCTTCGATGCCTTTGGACCGTTCCCTCTACCTGGTTTCACTGACGACTCTCCCTCTAATAACAATACCAACAGTGGTAACAGCAGTGGTAACAGTGGTGCTTTCGGTCGCACTGCCGGGATGCCAGGTATGGGGGAGATGACGCTGTTCCTGATGGCATGTTTGTTTTTGTGGAGTCGTCTTTTCGGGAGGCTGTAATTTGGAGTTTGCACTCTCATCTTCTGAAATGGATCCTAACTTCGTTAACTTCTAAATCATCCATCATGAATGTACTAGGAATACTTCATTAAAGGTACATATGTACGTACATGTGTGCATCGCTTTGAAACATGGTCAGGAAAATGTTATTTCTCGCGATTCACCGCCTCAGGCACAAAATGATAGACGTCATCGGCATGACTGACGCCGAAACAAAGTCCCACGGTCTCCCCATTCCTGCTCTCCTCTCGTCGTCCACCCAACACCTTACGACGTTCGACGTCATTGCTCTCAACGTCGACGCCATATCAACCGGCCTTCAGGCAGATAACGACACATAGATTATGCAGTACTGAATCATCGACTATACCCTACAACAGGAATGAGCCAAGAAATGAGCCAGTACCCGCCAACGCGAAACCACAGGGGCCACCGACCATCGTTATCGAGCTCGTCGAACACGCAAACGCTGGTGAGCCCAGGAAATGTGCCCAACGACGGGCTAAGGGCACCACCGGCCGCGTTTACACTCTCTGGAAGCGAAGGAAGGGAAGGACGGGCCAATCACAAGGCGAAGCGGTCATCGTTTTCCATGACGAGCACCGTCGCCGAGGGTGTCGAACAAGGTCCCGTCGCGCTCTCCACCTCCAAATCCGGCTCCTCAGCATCGAAATTTGCTGAGAATTCCACTCAAGCACACACCCCGACCTCTCACGGTCCATCCCATCGAACATCGCAGAAGAAGAAGAGGGCTCATGACGAACATTCGTGTTGCGGGGTTGTTCAGGAATCGGCTATGCGAGCAAGGGAGGATCGGTATGAACGACACGAAGCAGCGTCGAAGCCCCAGCCGTGGATCGTGCTCAAAATGGTGGTCTTCATAACGCTGGGCATCATCGGGTATGCTGCGTATGTCTACGTTGGRCTGCTCGTCTTGCCMATGATTCAGCGGCGGCGGGGTGCAGAAGGAAGTCGGGAAACTGGGATAGGGCTGCTGGTTGGGTTTGCCGTGCTGTGGTTGTGGGCGGTGTGGGCGTATTTCATGGTATGTGGACCGCAGTCCCTGGCGAGGGCGTTGCTGATACTTTGTCTAGGTTGTGGTGACACCTCCGGGGTACGCTAAGGATTATGTTCAGAAGACGGAGAAACCCAAACCTCCTCAGGGCCTGGCTTTCACTGCGCCACGGCACACCATTGGCGGTCCGTCGTATGAAGATATGCAAGCTATGCTTGTTACACCCCAGCCCCAAATCCCTGCTACCACCATCCCAAGACCTACAGCCGTCGAACGAAGCACCAGCGTGATGACTGTGAAGAGCATATCTATGCAGAGCGGGAACAGCAAGAGCAATGGGACTGCCTCCGGGATCAGGTTCAATTCTGGGGAGATGATGAATGGGAATCCGACGGAGGAGGTCAGAGAGGCGGAATCGAGTTATTCGGAGAATGAGCAGCCGAGCGGGGAAAGTCGCGGGAGYCTAAGCTTGCAGGGCATTCTCAACGAGGATGTGGAAGCGCAGGTGGCCAAACCGACTGAAACCGGCGGAGGATGGGCCAAGTGGCTGTTTTGCTGCTGTTGGTGGATGGACTCTGGCGATGTCGCGAAACCACGGACGTACATTGCGAGGAGGCCACCGACGACCCCTGTCCTTGAACCACTACACAGGTATTGCGATAAAGATGGCTTCTTGAAGCCCTACAGGGCCCATCACTGTCGAAATTGCGGGACGTGTGTCTTGAAGTACGACCACCATTGTCCATGTACGTGTTTCCGTTTCGTGTCTTTGCGCGGATTGGTACTGATGTCGTTCAAGGGATCGGCCAATGCGTCGGCGCGCGAAACCACAAATTCTTCCTCAATTTCTGTCAAGCTGCGTTCTTCTGCACGGCGTATATCATTGGAACGATGCTGCCCTACACCGTCAAGGGGTTCACGGAGCGGGGTGCCAACGTAAATCCGCAGCAGCTTGTCCTCGTCGCGTTGTAAGTCGCGTTTCAAGGTGAAAGAGAGACGCGTATCCTGACTGCTTTCCGTTTACAGGTCCGCGTTGTTCGCGCTCTTCACGTTCAGCTTGACGGTGACGCATATCTATATGATCATGCTGGGGCAGACGACGGTGGAGAATATGCAGATTCAGACGATGAAGCGGAGAGAGGATGGGCAACTAGGAAAGGCGTTCAAGTGGTGGGAGTTTCGGTGAGTTGTCCCTACATATGAGCCGTTGCCCTCCTTCATGTGCATTATCCGTACCGAGGCTCGGTCGGTCTATTGGTCTTACGCGCATGCGTGCCTCAGCGCGGCGCCTCTTTCCCTCTCACTTTCCCACCGGGCGTCCTCCCTTCGGCTAGATCGAAACACATGGGTGATTTGCTGACCACGGTGCCTTTTGCTTCTTCTCACAGGGGCAAGCGACAAATGTTGAAAGAGTGGGATCGGGAGTGGGGGTCGTTGGACAAGGAGGGTAATATTTGGTGGGTTGGAGGTAGGCGGAGAGAATGGGAGGCCGTGATGGGCAAGAACATGTTGGGTTGGATACGTGAGTGTCACTTTTGAGCTTCGACTTTCCCGATCACCGACACTTCTCTAACAATTATTTTGCAGTACCCATCGGCAAGAGCCCTAATGACGGACTAGATTATCCCGTGAATCCCAGGTTCGAACCCTCGAGTGGACGATGGAGGCGGAGAGATGAATGGCCGGAAGAGTTGAGGTGATTTTAAGTTCACCTGTGTACGCATAGTTCTTTGCTTTCTTTTCTTCTCTCGCAATTTCGTTCGCTTTGCATGGACTTTCCTCTTGCTTTCGTAAAGGTCATCAGACATTTTCATGTTACGGCTATGTTCTCTCTCTCTCTCTCTCTCTCTCTCCCCTTCTCCTGANTGTATTTCACGATCTCTTTATTTATGATTGGCATTCCTGGGCCTCGACATGACTGTAGACACTTGCTGCTATGTATTTTACTCTACGTTCTATCCTTAAAGCGACAGCATATACACTTGGTGGCTTCGTACGATCTGGATCCTCCTGTCTGACTCAGACTGGCTTTCCCATCCAGGCGGACGTAGGCAGTAACCTGGCAACCGGCGTATGTTCACTTTCCGAGAAACGTCAAAGCGAGTCTTAGCACCCCCTCTGCTTCTCATGGTACCTCTGTGACCATGTGCTACCACTTTAAAGCTTAAATATCAATGATAATCGCGATGATCATTGGCGACAGGGGTTCGCGTGCGTGAGAGAGAGAGCCTCAAACAAAGGCTTGAAGGTTCAAGTTCTGACTCTGAGCCTGAGGAGATCTGCCATGAGTCAGTATCGATGGGTACTGATGAGCCGCTCGCTGTACATGTCGGGACCCGCCTTGTTGGTAAAAAGGARTCCTACACAACCACGTTCCAGGTAGAGAGACGAGCTAAATCGTGTTTCTCCGCCGATGAAAAATTCTAGCCTGCCCCTAGTATAATCAACTTGAGTCGTCGATTTCATTAAATTTGAGAGATATAAGAATCTGGTCAAGATTCACCTGAAGAGGCTAGTTCCAGGGGCCGCTCTGCCGTTCCCGAGTCCCGACAGATAATAATTCGTACCCGGCAGCCCGCAGAAGTGCACAGACGTAACAATAAGCACCGGTGAGGATGGCCAAGGATGGAAGGTCCTTTACCTATAGAGTCCGGTGAGCAACTTTGACATAATTCACCGGAACATCATTGGATGGTACATTAATGACCAGCGGTTAGCTTGGTAGTTTAGACGCTTGGTCCATTGAACACCGAAGGACAATAATTCGTTCATCGATTCGGCTCGATACATTGCTGGGAATTGAAATTCAATGTGAATAATATCTACCTGTCGTCCATAATGGGGCTCTATACAGTCAATTGTGGTCAATGCCCAGTGAGAACCCCTCCTCGGCCCAGCACTGGCAGTCAAGGCTCAGCGCGGGGTTTTCTTTAATCGAAAATCCCGAGCCTCACCGTGCTGAGCCGTGCTGAGCTACCCAGATGGGACAGTGTTTCTCGTCTCATCGCGGGCCATTCAAGGCTGTCTTGGCCTTTGAGAAAGCTTAGACTGGCCGATTTGTTCTTTTCAATATGCTCAAATTTTGTTTTGGTTCTCCTCGGGCAGTCTTGGTAAATAAAACAGGTCAATTAACGTGATTACAATACAGTACTGCGCAGGCCCGTCTATAGCTACAGATATATTCCTTACTCATCGTTCCCATCCCTTCTGGGTCACAAGGCGAACTGCAAAGAGGCGACATTAGGCGAGATGAAAAACAGTCAATGGGCTCCGGAAGTTGGGGCTCACCAAAGTGCACGGCGAAGGGCTCATATAGCACGGCATTGGGTCAATAAAGGCTCAAAGCCCCATCGTGTTCAACAGTACCTGGACGGCGACCAAATTCGATAATTATAATATGCCGGTCCCTCCAATGCTTATCGAAAACGATCCGTATCTATCTCGAAAAGCTGAACATGGCCGGCTACTCAACCTCTCAAACAAATCATAGCTGTGCGATCAGCGTGGTTGACCCGAAGGGCTCACCCATCACGCGCGCTAGCCTCGGCGCTAAAATCTCTCGGCATGTGTACGGCTATGTTGCAGACCGTCACCACGAGCCCCGCATCCAATTCGAACACCTCGTTCTCGTGGGTTTGCACTTCGTTCAAAGCAATGTCTGGCAGGCCGACATCGCCTACGACGCTCTATAGACCACCCAGACGTCATTGTAGATATTACATAGATTTCATAGATAGACTTCTCTTTGTCTCTATCTCTTCCCTAGAGTTAATCATGACCTCCCGTTTCCGACCGATCGACCAATTAGCAAGTTAATAGACGTTTTCGAACATATTCATGAGTACGGTTCATCGCAAGGTTTGCAGTCGCTTGACGATTCCATTTGGAACCATCAGCAACCACTTGTGCTGCATCGCGAACGACCTGGATGTGAGGTACATGGGGACGTCCATGGTGTCGTGATTTCTATCCTACCTTCTCCCTCGCATCTTTGCCGGCCTGACATCGATTTCCATCGGCAGATCGTACGGTACTTCTTTTCATCTCACCCTAGTCCCTTCGCATCCATCGCCCACTACATAGCCGCCTACTCGCCTCGCCAACGCCTGAAGAGCGCGTTATTACTCCCCAGCCATTCTGACACGATTCGGTGTTGACGTCGACGGAGCCTAGCTCCCGAATTCCTTCGAGAAGCATCGAACACCCCGAGAACGGAAGCTTTCGTTGGGCGACGTAACGTTCGGCCATGTCGTCGTTNCCCCCTTCGCGATCGCGCCGACGAGACACCCTTCTCCACCAATCCGGGACACTACAAGCTCGGAACAGCATCCTCTAGCGTTATCGGTGAAGATGAGGAGGCTGAAACTCAGTTGGGCAGATGGGTGACGACTAGATTTGCTCAACCCACTTCTCGAGATTCTCCGCGTTCGACGCAGAGACGGGGTTGAGAGTTGGGAACGACAGAGCAGATGGGTGATGCCAGACTCGACGCTCCTGGGGATAGAGGCGGGGCCGTAATATCGAGGTGGAGAGATGCAGATTATAGGAGGCCTAGATTTGTTTCGGATTACGCCCGCCGTTCTCTACACGACAAGGCCGGCCCTAAACAACTATTTTCGTTTCTCTCGGTGGGCAAACATTTGTGTGATTCACCTGGCACAAGAAAAATTTGCTAATCCCAATGATTTGCATGTACTCAATATTCAGTGTTATTAGGGACTCTATGGTCACACAAAGAATGTGGTAAATGTGACAAAGTAATTCTCTGTTATTTGAGCACATTGAATTGCCACACCTTTCACGCGCTCAAAGTTCGGCCATCTGGCACATTCATCGGCAAACCCATGCCGCATCTTATCTCAATCCAGAATCTGTCTACGTTGCACATAGATCGGCAACCGAAATGTTTGCCCGGCAACTATTGTTTTGATCTGGTTACAGAGCAAATGTGATGCCCATCCTGCGCAAATGATATCAGTGACTTGGCAACAATTATAGGGCAAAGGAAGTGCAAATTTATGAGCAAACTTTATATCCACTCACCTAGCAGGGTTTTTAATGGAGCTTAGCTTGCCAGATTGTCAGCTCAGTTGGCAAACGCGTCACAAATATATCAAAGGACACCCCGGCAAATGGCTCGGCAATTTGATGGGCACATCAATACTTTACACAACATGTGCCCGGCCCGGACACACGCGGCGCAAACAGTAAGTAAAGTCATTCCCAGCACAGGGTTTGCTTACCATGTGTCACCCCAACAAACAGGAGAAAAACCGCGGTGATACAGAATGTACGCAATCGGTGACATTGCTTCGAGGTACTCTTCGACCACCTCCAAATTTTCCAACACGTCCGGAGAAGGAGAGGGAGAGGATGTATTGCTCTCCATGCACAATGGTGATATATTAATGGCTCCGGAGCGAAGCATCAGGGCGTCCGGGTTC